>OY728136.1:1829995828-1830251752 GCA_963277665.1 Viscum album | reverse complement strand
ACACCCCTGTGGATAGCTCGCCCACCCCCCTTGATACCCACTACCCCCTGGACAGCCCTACCACCCTCGTGGATAGTCTGCCCGCTCCCCTGGACACCTTGTACCCTCTGGACAACCCTTCCACCCCCGTGGAAAGCCTGCCCACCCCCTGGACACCCCCCAACTCCTTGGACAACCCCCAACCCCATGGACAGCCCGCCCACCCCCTGGACACTCCCCCCACCCTCCCAGACACCCCCACCCCCTAGACATCTTGTACCCCCTGGAAAGCCCCCCCCCCCTGTGGATAGCCCATCCATCCCCCTGGACACCCCCTACCCCCTAGACAGCCCCGCCACCCTTGTGGAACGCCCGCCCACACATCTGGACACCCTTACCCCATATAAAACCCTACCACCCCCGTGGATATCCCTCCCCCAATTACACAGAAGCAAAAAACTCTGCATTTCCCACGATTTCTAGAAGCCCCCGCGCAAGTGAACCCTAACCTGAGGTCTTCCATCTGATCAGCTGCAACTCCCCCATCAAGGTTAGACTCCTTCAACCTCTTCCCAGATACAGACATAGAATCCCTCATTTAGGTAATTGACATGGTTGGGGTAGTGGGGTAGGTGGTTTTCCTTTTTTTAGTGGGGTGATATGGTACTATCTATGGACTTTGTTTGGGTGTTATGAAATGTACTAACTTTTCACAATATTTCCATTTTTTAGAATCAATAACTTATTTAAAAAACTCTATTAACACATTCTGCATCTTTCATGAAAATCCTTCACTTTGTAATATCTTGAACAATGTTTTATCAGGTCTATGGTGTCTTCTTGGTATGTGGTAAATGAAAAAATTACAAAACACATCTCACTTAAAATCTACGCACACATAACTGAATTAATTAGTATATGTTTTCATTTTTTTAATAGTTCACTACATCTACTAGAAACTCCTTCCTTTATCATCTACTTAAATGTATTTTCTATTAAAGTTCAATCCTATTGAATTGTTTATGACAAAATGACTTATATAAATTCTTTTTACAGAATGGACAGAAGTTGGATATATGAAACCAATCAGATCTCAAGCGATTTTCAAAACAATTTGGAGATATTTAGAGATTTTGCATTTCACAATGATTTAGATAGTGGTCGCATACACTTCCCATGTTCCAATTGTGTTGGTAGACCTTGGTTGAGCCGTGAAGAAGTCAGCTACCACATAACCAAAAATGGTTATCAAGCAAACTACTTTGTGTGGTATCACAATGGGGAGAAAATGAAATCTCAAATTGGTGATGATCGAAATGAAAGGACTGGAATGGAGAATTTATTAGATGGTCGGTTTCCATTTATTCTTCATCATGAAAAAGAAAGGATTTTGACTCAAGAAGACATTGATATGAGGATAGCTAATGCATCTACTGAAAATGATGATATTTATATGGTGAAAAAATTGAATGATGTTGCCACGACTCCAGTATATCGACAATGAGATAAAATGAAAAAGCTGTAATTTTTAATCTGATTATTTCATGGGAAAACTATGAATGGTATTTCTAATTCAATAATCAATTACATTCTTACCCTCTTGAAGGATTTACATCCAAATGATGCAGATATTCCCTCAAACCACTCTATGGAATGGAATTTAGTTGTGGAACTTGGATTTTCAAGAAACAAAATCCATGCTTGCCCAAAAGATTGTAGTTTATTCTGGGAGGAAACCACTAATGAAATGATTGTATAAAATGTGGTGCATCCTGCTGGAAGTCAAAATCTGATGGAACCCCATCCCGGATTCCACAAAAAGTAATGTGGCACTTTACATTGATCCCCAGACTCCATAATCTTTTTATGTCTGATGACATATCAATAAAAATGAGATGGCATGATACCGAGAGAAAGAAGACTAATGATGAGTTGGTTCATCCTGTCAATGGATTTGCATGGCAGAGATTTGATGCTCGATATCCTGATTTTGCAGCTGAGGTGCGTAATGTGAGGCTGGGTCTTTTATGCGATGGTTTTAATCCTTTTGGGCATATGGTTACTTCACACAGCACATGGCCAATTTTTTTACACATTTGTAATCTTCCCCCATGGTTGTGTATGAAAAAACCTTTCACTTTCATGATTATACTCATATCTGTTCCTTCTGATCCTGACATTGATATTGATGTCTACATGCAACCTTTAATAAAAGAGTTGAAACTTCTTTGGGATGTGGGTGTGTTCACATACGATGCATGTTTGAAAGAAATATTTTAGATGTGTGATGCACTTATGTGGACGATCAATGATTTTCTGGATTATGCAATGATGTCTGGATGGAGCACGAAGTGAAAATTGTCATGTTCAGTTTGTATGAAGAATACACGGTCCAGAAGACTGAAACATCATTGTAGTTCCAGTTTTATGGGACATCGATGATTCTTTCCAAAGGATCATCCATATAGAATGAATCGTCAAAGATTTGATAGTACCATAGAGACTGATGATCCACCTCGGCGTATGTCTGGAACTGACGTGCTTAATGAATTGAAAGATTTCAGTTTTTCATTCGGGAAGGGTTAAATGAAATCTGGAAAGAGAAAGAATGTTTCCAATGAAATCTGTTACAATTGGAGGAAGAGGATTATCTTTTTTTATTTTCCTTATTGATCAACCAATTTGATACGTCATTTCTTAGACGTAATGCATACTGAGAAGAATATATGCAAAATGTTGCTTTCGGTTCTTCTAAATGTCAAGGGGAATAAAAAAGATGATTTACAATCTCGGCGTGACTTGGTGGATTAGGGCATCAGACCAGAATTACATCCTGTGTGTATCAGTGAAAATAAATGGAAACATCCATGTGCTTCTTATTTTATGACACCTACGGAAAAATAAAATTTCTGGAAGTATTAGAGACTATTAGAGTTCCTAATGGCTATTCAAGCAATATATCTAAACGGGTCAGCAGAAGAGAGTTGAAGCTAAAATCTTTAAAGACTCGTGATTATCACATTCTACTACATGAGTTTCTTCCAATAGAAATCCTTCATCTTTTGTAAAATAATGTAAGGGTGGTTGTTATTTGGTTGTTCCATTTGTTTAGAGATATTTGTGCTAAGAATTTGTCCAAGTATTTCTTGCAAAAAATGTTGACAGTTTCCCCAGTAATTTTTGTGTGAGTTGGAGAAAATATTTCCTCCATCATTTTTCACATGAATGCTGCATCTGACTATCCATATTCCCACTGAAATACTTCTCGGAGGACCTATTTCTTTTCGTTGGATGTATCCAACTGAAAGAAATATGTTCACATTAAAGTCTTATGTCTGAAACAGAAATCATCCCGAAGATTCTATCGTGAACGGTTACTTGGCTCAAGAATGTATGGATTTATGCTCGATGTATTTGTATGATCTTACTACAAGATTGAATAAACCAATGAGAAATGAAGAAGAACAGTATGAGAAAATTGAACCCAGTTTTCCATCACTTCCTCAAAAAGGAGGAATTCCTGGATCATATACATTTAAGACATTAATCCACGAAGAGCGGGAGATGGCACATCACAAAGTTTTGTTCAACTGTGATTTGTTCGATGAATATATCAGGTAACTAATTTGATTATGTATATCTTACATATATATCTGTTGAACTATTTATATTTTTTTATCTTCAGGGAATATAAAACAATGATAAATAGTAAGCATCATTCTTTATCTTTGACTAGGAGAGATACTTTGCATAGAAAAGAGTTTTCTTCTTGGCTAAAATTGAAGGTATAAAAAAATTAATGTTTAAAATAATTATATCAATATTTAATTATGTTTAATAGTCATTTATATTGCAGTTATTGAGTTTGTCTGTTGACTCTATCTCTAAGTAAATAAGAGCTTTGGATTTTGGTCCTAATACCATGGTTCGTGACTATAAATCAATTGTTATCAATGGGTACAAATTTATTGTCACTGAATGAGCAAAGGACATGAGAAGACAACATGATGGTGTTATGGTTACTTCCACAACAGATTGTAATGCCAAGTGCATCAGATAGTAGACCGCGATTTGAAAATGTGGGTTATTATGGAGTTGTTGAGAAAATAATAATATTGGATTATTACTCTCATGGACGAGTCACAATGATGAAATGCCATTGGTTTGATTCGATGACGAGACATGGAACATTTATTGATGATTGTGGATTTCGAGTAATTAATATGACTCACACTCTTGCTACCGAAGAACCATATGTGTTGGCCTCAATAGATAAACAAGTTTTTTATGTCAAAGACCAACTTCGACCTGAATTTGGTGTCATAGTTGAAATAAATCCAAGAAATATTTTTGATTATGGTGATGATGGAATTGACAATGTCCCCAGTGCCATTGGAACCAACCCATTTATTTCTTTTGATGACTCAAATAGCTCAATTTTCAGAGTTGATTGTGAACCTGAAGTTGTGGTTGAAAATATAGAGAATCATTCATCCATGTTATCAATTCTTTTGGTTTACCTCGAGTTGGTTTGTAAATGTTGGTAATATTCAAATTGATTTAGTATTGATCACAAATCTGTTTTAGCTAACTTGACCGTTATGTGAATTTTCAATGTTTATTGGTTGCAGTTTTATTTGAATTGCATTTTCTAATTTTCAATTAAACTGTATTCAAAAATATTCAAACAATATTTCTAACTTGGTAAACATTACAACTTGTATGATTTATTAAATCCATTCAATCTCTTCTTAAACAATTGATAGATAACTTGACTGTTATGTTAATTTTCAATGTTTATTGGTTGCAGTTTTATTTGAATTTCATTTTCTAATTTGGAATTGAACTGTATTCAAACATTGTCAAACAATATTTCTAACTTGTTGAACATTACAACTTTTATTATTTATTAAATTCATTCAAGCTATTCTAAAACAATTGATATCTAAATTACCAATGAATCCCCCTATTCCCTCATATATTTAGTTTTTTGGGTTACACATTAGTTTTCTTTTTCTAATTAATTACATTTTTTTTTCAAAAGCAGGAAATGAAGCCAATTGAAGAGAGATGAAGGAAGATAATGATGGAGAACAATCGTCCAATTACGGTGTTGGGAATTCCATCATTAGTGCATGTAGTGAGTACTTTATTTCAAATTGATATATTTAAAGAATATATAATGTCATGTGATTAATTTTTTTGTAAAAATTTTTGTAGGATCCACCTATACGTCGACAGTTATTCGGCGAGGAGCCTAGTACTGGTCCTAGTACTTAGGCCGGTGGTACGAGGAGGGTTTGTACCAGAGGTGGACGAGCAGCTGCGCGTACCTGACTAGACCCTGCCCCTCCCACTAACATGTCATCCTTCCCACATTCTGATCCTGGTGTGTCATTAGGGACACATGGGATATTTAGGCCTCCCATGTTTTCGCTACCTTCTATATCTTCTGGCCCATCATTTTCACATCCCATGATGATTCCCACTCCCCAGTCAGCATCCGGTCAGACAGCTGTCCCATCTTCTTTTCCTTCTACTTCTGTCTCTCTGAGCTTCTATATTCCATCGTCTTTAACTCTTGTTCCACCACAGGGTCTTCCATCAGTTTCTGTGGATCCAGCGGCGCTCAGCGATCAGACCGGCACAGGTATATTTATAGAACACTAACAAATTTTTATAGCAATATTTATTTTCATTATAACATTTTTTGATAAAATATTTGTTTTTATTTCATGAAAGATACATCTACTGATAGGAGGCATGGGCGGGGGCGTACATGCATGTGTTCGGTGTAGAACCGTTGCACACAGGTTATGGTGGATTATAATGAAGACAACCAAATGGATGAGAAAATAGGGCAGCAATGTCGAAGTTTTTTTGCGATGCCTGCCAAATACTCCAACATCATTCTGGTCAGCCCGCTATCATGGATAAATTTTCCACATGAGGTCAAGGATAGAGCTTGAGCAGATATATGGGTAAAAAAATATGTTCTATTTAATGCCATGAATTATTTTTGTATTTATATGAATTAATATTTTGATTTCATCTTCGATTTAATTTTCCCGATGGTGAGGGTGCATGACCGGAATGTCTAAAGGATTTAGGAAATCTTTGGAGAACCTACAAGAATGAGTTGTATATTGGATGGGTTTCTAGAGTTGGCTCTGAGTTAGAGGCAGTACCAATGGTGGATGATTGTCATATAGAGTAGTATCGTCAGATGATTACTCATTGGACGAGAACCTAGTTTAAGGTATTAAAAACATTTAAGGTATTTAAATAATAACTTTCATTATTTTCATTAATAATATCTATTGCATTTTTGAATTTTATTTAGGAATCATCTAGAAAAAATAAAAAGAACATTGATGCAAAAAAGTACCTCCACACACTGGGATGCACTACGATGCCTGATCATGAGAGGAAGCAGGTATGAAAATTGTTTATAAGTTTTCTTTACGACTTACACATTCTTTTGTTTCCTAAATTATTTAATAGTTTGCTAATGTTTTCATATAACTTTAGTTTTCAATGTCATTATAGAGGAAAATACAAAATATTGAAGGACATGTGCCATGAGCAAAATTGTTTTGCTCGAGTAGATGAAAAAAGGATGGAAGCGCTGTCAATGAAGCGACTCAGCAGCATATTGTAAGTTTTAATATATTGAATTTACATTTTAATATCTATTTTGTAACTTAATGATATATTTATATTTGTAACAGGCTTCTTTATAGGCCCTCAATGCCCAAGAACCAGACAATTTTGGGCCAACAGATCACTTACATCAGGTGTTGGGAGAGGATTATTCTGGTAGAGTATGCTACCAACCTAGGATATCCCTGATGAGGTATTGGCCCTCCTCAGGTATGATATGTAGTGCCACCGAGCTTCAGCAAGTTAGGGAACAGGCAGAACAGGCTAAGAAAAGGGAAACAGAGATGGTAGAACAGTCTGATAGGGCAAATAGTGCGTTTATAAAATTTATTGAAGTTCTACGTCGTACACTTCCAGTAGAGGACAACCCAGCTTTTGATGAGTATATTTCGTTGATACGTTCTATATACGGTGCACCAGGTGGTAGTTCTAGTGGTGGTCAGGATGATTTCCATCTTGATGATGATGATGGCGAAGAGTCTGATGCGGAAGAGGAGGGAGAGGAGGAGGGTGAGGCGGGTGGCGAGGGTGAGAAAGAGGAGGGAGAGGGTGAGGAGGGTGAGGACGATGATGGGGATGAGGACGAGGGTGATGATGATGGTGATGATGGTAATGGTGATGTGGGACAAGATGATCTACTACATTTTTTACTGATATTACTGAGATTTGATATTTAATCTATTCTAGTGGTTGGTTTTATCTAGACTCGTATTATAGTATTGGAGTTGAGTTATTTTTATATATTATCTGATTATATGGATGTTGTTGTCTTTTAGTGATTGTGTGTTTAGGAACCCCCTCCTTCCTGGACCCTGGACAACCCCCACCCTCCTCCCTGGACCTCGGACAACCCCACCAGACAGCCCCCCAGACAGCCCCCCAGACACCCCCCCACCCTCTTCCTTGGACCCCGGAAAACCCCCCGAACACCCCCCCAAAATCCACCCGGACAGCCCCCCACCCTCCTTCCTGGACCCCAGACAGCTCCCTAGACATCCCCCCAGACTGCCCCCCAGACAGCCCCCCCCCACCCTCTTCCTTGGACCCCAGACAACCCCTCAAACACCCCGGGACAGCCCCCGGATAGCCCCCTGAACAACCCCCTGGACAGCTCCCCCACCCTCCTCCCTGGACCCCAGACAACCCCCCGGACAGCCCCCCAGACAGCCCCCTAGACAGCCCCCCCCCCCCCCCCCACCCTCTTCCTTGGACCCCGGACAACCCCCCGAACACCCCCGGACAGCCACCAGACAGCCCCCCGAATAGCCCCTGGACAGCCCCCCACCCTCCTCCCTCGACCCCAGACAGCCCCCTGGACATCCCCCCAGTTAGCCCCCCCAGACATCCCCCCACCCTCCTCCTTGGACCCCAGACAACCCCCCGAACACCCCCCGGATAGCCCCCCACACAGCCCCCCCACCCTCCTCCCTGGACCCTGGACAGCCCCCCGGACATCCCCCCTAGACAGCCCCCCAGGTAGCCCCCACCCACCCTCTTCCTTGGACCCCGAACAACCCCCCGCACAGCCCCCCCCCCCCCCCCCCTCACCCTCCTCCTTGGTCCCTGGACATCCCCCCGAACAGCCCCCCGGACAGCCCCGCCGGACAGCCCCCCCACCCTCCTTGATTTCATTTAATACTAAAAAATCTATAATATATATTTTATTTATTTTAATCATGATAATAAATGTAAATCAAATTTACACATCTAATCAATATCATAGATTCTTAGTATGTTATAAAAGAGATGTATTCATTGGGCATGACATTGTTTGCCCCAAAATGTTTCATAGCATTATAAACTAAAATCTAATCCATACTAATAATGATATAAAAATATTTTATATAAATATCCACAAGATTTTAAGTAAATACCATTCCACTAATAGACACATGAGGATTCTCATAAAATGGACAACATTTTAATACATATGTAAAACAAACCAAATGCATTTTGTTTCCATTAAAACATTAGGAGAACGATCCA
Organism: Viscum album; assembly: GCA_963277665.1. NCBI lineage: Eukaryota > Viridiplantae > Streptophyta > Magnoliopsida > Santalales > Viscaceae > Viscum > Viscum album. Next base: position 1,830,243,124 of record OY728136.1, on the reverse strand, counting down.
TGGGTCATATGTGATGTGTACGAATAAACCCCGCCTCAATACGAGGCACGGTTTGACCGCCACCACTCAAAGTGACTGCCTTTTGTTTCAAAAGGACGTCATTTTAATTCAAAAACATCAACTGGCATACGGAAAACTGACCTAACGCATTAATATTGTGCCAATACTTTAGAACAATGATCCATGGGTCATATTTGACATGTACGAGTCAACCCCGCCTCAATTAGAGGCGCAGTGTGGCCGCCACCACTCAATGTGTCTGTCTTTTGTTTCAAAAGGACGTCATTTTAAGTGAAAAACATCAACTGACATACGGAAAACCGACCATTACGCATTCAGATTATGTCGATACTTTATAACAACGATCTATGGGACATATATGACGTACGCGAGTCAACCCAGCCTTAATATGAGGCACAGTGTGGCCGTAATCACTCTAAGTGGCTCTCTTTTTTTAAAAATGGACAACATTTTAAGTACATACGGAAAACTGACCAAACGCTTTCAGTTTCCATTGAAACTTTAGGAGAACGATTCATGGGTCATATGTGACGTGTACAAATCAACCCCGCCTCAATCTGAGATGCGGTGTGGCCAGAACCACTCAAAGTGTCTGTCTTCTATTTCGAAAGGACGTCATTTTATTTGAAAAACATCAACTGGCATACGGAAAACTAACCAAACACATTCGGATTTTTCCGATACATTAGCAAAAAGATCCATGGGTCATATGTGACGTGTATGAGTCAACTCCGCCTCAATCTGAGGCGCGTTGTGGCCACCACCACTCAAAGAGTCTGCCTTTTGTTTCAAAAGGACGTCATTTTAATTGAAAAACATCAACTGGCATACAGAAAACTGACAAACGCATTAGGATTGTGTCGATACTTTAGCACAATGATCCATGGGTCATATTAGACATGTACGAGTCAACCCCGCCTCAATATGAGGCGCGGTGTGGTCGTCACCACTCAAAGTGTCTGTCTTTTGTTTCAAAAGGACGTCATTTTAAGTGAAAAATATCAACTCGCATACGGAAAAGCGACCAAACGCATTCGTATTGTGTCGATACTTTAGCACATCGATCCATGGGTAATATGTGACGTGTACGAGTAAACCCCACCTTAATCTGAGGCACAGTGTATCTAGAATCACTCTAAGTGTCTCTCTTTTGTTTAAAATGGACAACATTTTAAGTACATACGAAAAAATGACCAAATGCATTCGGTTTCCATTGAAACTTTAGGAGAACGATCCATGGGTCATATGTGACGTGTACGAGTCATCACTGCATCGATCCTAGGTGCGGTGTGGCTGACACCACTCAAAGTGTCTGCCTTTTGTTTCAAAAGGACATAATTTTAATTGAAAAACATCAACTGGAATATGGAAAACTGACCAGACGCATTCAGATTTTGTCGATACTTTAGCACAATGATCCATGGGTCATATGTGATGTGTACGAGTCAACCCTTCCTCAATTCGAATTGCGGTGTGGCTTCCACCACTCAAAGTGTCTGCCTTTTGTTTCAAAAGGACGTCATTTTAATTGAAAAACATCAACTGGCATATGGAAAACCTACCAAAAGCATTCGGATTGTGTCGATACTTTAGTACAACGATCCATGGGTCTTATGTGACGTTTACGAGTTAACCCCACCTCAATCTGAGGTGCGGTGTGGCCACCACCACTCAAAGTTTCTGTCTTTTGTTTCAAAAGGACGCCATTATAAGTTAAAAATATCAACTAGCATACGTAAACCCGACCAAACGCATTCGTATTGTGTCGATACTTTAGCATAATGATCCATGGGTCATATGTGACGTGTACGAGTCAACCCTTCCTTAATCTGAGGTAGGATGTGGCCGGAATCACTCTAAGTGGATCTCTTTTGTTTAAAATGGATAACATTTTAATTACATACAAAAAACTGACCAAACAAATTTGGTTTCCGTTGAAATTTTAGGATAACGATCCATGGGTCATATGTGACGTGTACAATTCAACACCGCCTCAATCTGAGGTGTGGTGTGGCCGGAACCACTCAAAGTGTCTTTCTTCTGTTTCAAAAGGACTTCATTTTAATTGAAAAACATCAACTGGCATATGGAAAAATGAACAAACGCATTCGGATTGTGTTGATAATTTAGCACAAAAATCCATGGGTCATATGTAACGTGTATGAGTCAACCCAGCCTCAATCCGAGTCATGGTGTGGCCGCCACCACTCAAAGTGTCTGCCTTTTTTTCAAAAGGACGTCATTTTAATTGAAAAACATCAACTGGAATACGAAAAACCGACCAAAGGCATTCGGATTGTGTCGATACTTTAGAACAACGATCCATGGGTCATATGTGACATATACGAGTCAACCCCGCCTCAATATGAGGCGCGGTGTGGCTGTCACCACTCAAAGTGTCTGTCTTTTGTTTCAAAATGACGTCATTTGAAGTGAAAAACATCAACTAGCATATGGAAAACTGACTAAACGCATTCGGATTGTGTCGATACTTTACAAAAACGATCCATGGGTCATATGTGATGTGTAAGAGTCAACCACGCCTCAATCTGAAGAGTGGTGTGGCCGCCACCACTAAAAGATTCTGTCTTTTGTTTCAAAAGGATGTCATTTTAAGTGAAAAATATCAACTGGCATACGAAAAAGAGACCAAACGCATTCATATTGTGTCGATACTTTAGCACAATAATCCATGGGTCATATTTGATGTGTACGAGTCAACCCCGCCTTAATCTGAGGCACGGTGTGGTAGGAATCACTCTAAGTGGCTCTCTTTTGTTTAAAATGGACAACATTTTAAGTACATACGGAAAACTGGCCAAACACATTCGGTTTCCATTGAAACTTTAGGAGAACAATTCATGGGTCATATATGATGTGTACAAATCAACCTCGCCTCAATCTGATACGCGGTGTGGCCGGCACCAGTCAAAGTGTCTGCCTTTTGTTTTAAAAGGACGTCATTTTAATTGAAAAATATCAACTGGCATACAGAAAACTGACCAAACGCATTCAGATTGTGTGGATAATTTAGCACAACGATCCATGGGTCATATGTGACGTGTACGAGTCAACCCCACCTCAATCCGAGGCACGGTGTGGCCTCCACCACTCAAAGTGTCTGACTTTTGGTTCTAAAGAACGTCATTTTAAGTGAAAAACATCAACTGACATACGAAAAACCGACCAAACGCATGCAGATTGTGTCGATACTTTATCACAATGATCAATGGGTTATATGTCACGTGTACGAGTCAACCCCGCCTTAATCGGAGGCACGGTGTGGCCAGAATCACTCTAAGTGACTCTCTTTTGTTTAAAATGGATAACATTTTAAGTACATACGGAAAACTGACCAAACGCATTCGGTTTCTATTCAAACACTAGGAAAATGATTCATCGGTAATATGTGACGTGTACAAATCAACCCCAACTCAATCTAACACGCGGTGTGGCTGAAACCACTCAATTTGTCTACCTTTTGTATCAAAAGGACGTCATTTTAATTGAAAAACCTCAACTGGCAAACAGAAAACCGACCAAACGCATTCAGATTGTGTCGATACTTTAGAACAATAATTCATGGGTCATATGTGACGTGTACGAGTCAACCCCGCCTAAATCTAAGGTGCGGTGTGGCTGCCACCACTCAAAGTGTCTGCCTTTTGATTCAAAAGGACGTCATTTTAAGTGAAAAAGATCAACTGACATACAGAAAACTGACCAACCACATTCGGATTGTGTCCATACTTTAGCAGAGCAATCCATGGGTCATATGTGACGTGTTTGAGTCAACCCCGCCTCAATCGGAGGCACATTGTGACCTGAATCACTCTAAGTGTCTCTCTTTTGTTTAAAATGGACAACATTTTAAGTACATATGGAAAACCAACCAAACACAATCAGTTTCCATTGAAACCTTAGAAGAACGATCCATGGGTCATATGTGATGTGTAAGAATCAACCCCGCCTCAATCTGAGATGTGGTGTGGTCGGCACCACTCAATGTGTCTGCCTTTTATTTCAAAAAGACGTCATTTTAATTGAAAAACATCAATTGGAAAATGGAAAACCGACCAAATGCATTCGGATTGTGTCGATACTTTAGCACAATGATCCATGGGTCATATGTGACATGTACAAGTCAACCCCGCCTCAATCCAAGGCGCGGTGTGGCCGATAGCACTCTAGGTGTATGTATTTTTTTTAAAATGGACATCATTTTAGGTAAAAATATATGGTATACGAAAAACCGATCAAATTATGAATTGACTTTCGGATTCCACATATAATTGTCATCTAATTTTTAAACTGGATTCTAAATGAATTATGTATGTTTATAATTACGTTATGAATTCTAATTTAATTATGGATATGTATAGTTCCAGCATTATATGTTAAATGTGTATGAATTCGTTCTCTATATGTAAGTGTTAGTTGGTTATTGCAGGTAAAATAATTGTATATGTATGTGTTATTTTATTGAAGGTACAATAATTGGATTGAAAATGAGAGGGAACCCACAAAATGAGACCTGGTGGGAAAATTGCAGACCTTCTGGGCAAATTGCAGAGCTGCTGTGAAATTTTCCCAATAAAGGCTATGCCAACGGGTTGAAACCGTTGGCATAGCATGTCTGGGTTTTTTTTTACCAACGGTTCATAGAACCATTGTTAAAACACTTTTCCCAACGGTTTCTAACCGTTGGGAAAGAGGAGAACTTGGGTTTTTTCCAACGGTTCGGCCAAACCATTGGAAAAAACTTTGTAATTTTCTCCACTCTATCCCAACGGTTGTAAACCGTTGGGAAAAAGATTTCCCAACAGTTTTCCAGAACCATTGGGATAGGGTAATTTTTCTCCACCCTATCCCAATGGTTCACTATAAACCATTGGGAAAAGCCTTTCCCAACGGCTTACTTCCCTACAGTTTGAAAAACCATTGGTATAACATATACCAATGGTTCTGCAGCCTTTCCCAACAGTTCTAAACCGTTGGGAAATCCTATATTTCCAATAGTGACTCAAACTGTCATGAATTATTCCATGCCAAATTTATTGTTTAGCATGAATTCCCTATTTTCATGTGAATTATTTTTATGGATTGGTAATTGTGACTTATAGTGCATGGTTTTTAATATTTATAGAAATGTTCCAAATTTATTTGTAGGAATTTGATATGGTTTGGATTAAGTGCACTCCCAATTTCAAATTATAAGTTGTATGGGACCTTATAAATTAGAACGGTGATCCACCTAATTCTTCTTTTTATTGTAAATTTATATGAATTGATGAATTAAAAGAATAACACATTTTAAATGAAATAGACACCTTATGTGGTATTGTGAGACCTTGATCAGGAATCAATCTTAGAAATGGGTAGTAGTTATTATCTCAGTGATGATTCTATGACATGTTTATATCTAGATCTATCTCCAAAAGTAAGTTATTAGTTGGGTCATTCTTAAAGTAGGTATTATATCTTCTCTTTCTTTATCTGCTTTCTGTATCTATTGTAAATCTTATCTGAGGAGTGTTCTTGGAAAGCATAGAGTAATTACACCATAACTTCCTCATGATGTACAACAAAATAGTAGAGATAACCACACTCTGAAGGTGGTGGGACATGAAACACCCTTAGTGCCCCATGTATTTCCACGTGAGTCACCTCCTACATATCTTCCACTGAGTCTCGACTCTCAATTTCATGGAAGCTTTCTTTGGTTCTTTCAGTCTATTCGTGGTGCTCTCCAACCTTCCCCTACTATAGCAGATTTGACACAGGAATTTTATATGCAAAATCATCCCACCTTATTAGGGGATGGAAGCCCTTAGGCTACTGATTCATGGTTTGAATCTATGGTGTCTATCTTTTACCATCTTGAGGCACCTCCAAAGCAGAGGGTTGTGATCACTTACATGACTCCCCCAATCCTTGGTGGGATGTCATATCTCATTCATAATGCTAGACTATCATAACCACATAGTCAAGGCCTTGTGCTAAGACTAAAAATAAGATTTTGTCAAGGCCTTGTGCCAAGACACAAGTTTGTCTCATGAGACCTACTGATGAATCAAGGAGCTATAGTGGGCTTCACCCATAACTTATTAAGTCCAATGCATCCCCATATGACTTGTTTTAAACATAACATAAAAATTTGTATTAAAACTAGCATACGAAATGTCAATACTTTCTCCATAAACCATGAATGGTATAAAAATAACACATCCATAGTCAAAAATATAACAAAACCTTATATACAATATGGAAGTTTTGTATCATAATAAATCAACTTCAAATAATCTTAAAATCCATCAAAGGATGTTGACATAGATGAAATCAAAACTATTTGAGAGAAATATCCCTTTTTTAAAATCATTTAAAAGTCAAATAATTATAAAAGAAAACATTTACTTTGAAAATATTCTTATATGCTTATAAGGGAATCTTAGATGATTTTATAACAGTAGAAAATTGTCGCACCCTCCGTAAAAGTTAAAAAATACATTCTTACCTTAATTTTGTCGAAAATGTTAAAAAGGACCTTGTTTGGAAAATGATGGAAAGATTCCATTATAAACATATTATAAAAAGTAAAAAGGGTATGAATTACTTTTACCCATAGTATATAATATAGTAATATTGATTTTAAATACATTTTTAAGAAACATGGATGTGGATGATAAAGAGGGCCCAGTAGATAATTACATATAAACAACCTTGGATAATGAAGAAATTGTGAAATTAACCCTTACCTTGTAATTTTCATTGGTGGAGGGTAGTTTAACCTCCTGTATAATGGTGAAATAATTGTTATTAAATTATTCAAGAATCCTATACATAAATATTAAATCATATATGATCTTTTAATATTGATTTGTTAATAATATTTTAGTATTATCGTCTTTTCGGGTGTTCACTTACTCATTTTATTTTATATGTTTTGTTACATAGGACTTCCTTGTTATCCATAGGTTGTATATTATTTATATATATAATGATATCATGTACTTAAAAATTATTTTTAATCATAAAATAAAAATTATTCTTGAATTGATACGATGGGGAATGAATCTCATCGCGTTCGTGGAGACGGTAATCCGTACGTACGCACGAGCGACAATATCATTATTTTGATATTAAAATAATATATAATTGGATGTTGTATCATATATAAAGAACCATTATCATGTTATATTTATTATTTACATGAATTAAACATCCTTGTTATACCCATCCAAATAATAATGTATTGAATAACAATTACACCACGACGTGGAAACGGTAAGTCGTACGTACGCACGTATAGTGACATGTCATTAAAAGGATAGACAGAATACTGAATATGGTTGTACCATATTTATAATAACATCACAGTATATAGAAGATACTGGGTTTATTAATTTATAATGGAAATAACTAATAAAGAATAAGTGGAAGAAGAAAAGAACTTGAAAGAGGGTGGTGAAATCATTACCTCTTCTTCGGGTTCTTCCTTTTGATTTCATCAAAAGGGATCCTTATGTTGGCTTTATGATCAAACTAAGAACTCTATATTGAATTTATGGAAGTTGAGAGGATATTTGGTCAGGTTTTGGCCGGGAAAAATGGATTTTAATGTGTGAATTAGAGAAAAGGGGGAGTTCCCTTTTATAAGAGGGGTGAGGGGCACCTTCGGAAAAAATAGAAATTTTATTTTATAATAATTTCATATTCGGTTTATAATGGCTCCAAACTAATTTATTACAAGGATAAGGTGGGGATGGGTTGAAAAAACTCATTAAATTGGTTTTAGATAGGTTTGGGTCTCTTTATTAACCTTATCTTTTAGTTTTAACTCTTAGTTAACTAGTTTGACATTTACCATGTCTCTTTGTATTTTTATATTATATGGTTAATAAACTTACAATAAACATCCAAGAAATCCCAAGTGGATAATTAATTATACAAATATTATTATATAAGTCCTTTTTCCAAACCTTATATTTTTAGGAATATTATATCAATTTATAATATAATATTTGTTTTAAAAACTCCTTTTTGTCAATTTTGACACTATATAATAATTTATTTTTGATAAACTCTGAACAAAATTATTAATTCAAAACAAATTAATTTAAGCAACCCTAACATTCCATATTAACCAATAAATTTATTTTATGTCATCAAAACTTTCAAAGTATATTTATTTTAACCATTATAATACCAATTATTTGATTCTTTCATTAATAAGGAAAATACTGTATCATTATTGTGTCATAAATAAATTTAATTATTAAATGTATAAAAATTAAAAATAAAATACCATTATGTAGTAAATATTTTTAGATTTATAATGAATATTTATAGTCTAAAATATAACATATATAACCCTATGTAAAAATTGTTTTTCTAAATGATATATGCTTGTGTCATTTTTGTATTTACTTTAACTTAATTAATATAAAGTGTCATTATCACTTACAAGTGGATCCATGGGGTCCCAAAATCGACCTAAAGATTCCCATGGTTGGACATGTATCAACCAATAGGGTTAGGAAATGTTTTATTGTAATTTAATATAATTATAATATTTTGTTTTTCCCTTATTTACCAGATTTTCCATTTAACCCTGGTAAATAAAATATTAACCGAAGTAATTATTCAAAATGTCTAAAAATAAAAGTTACCTATTTACACAATTAGGAACTCATGATTATAAATATAGAATCCATTTTTATAAATTCAAAACACAGAAGTTGTAGAAATTAATTTAAATTTATTTCTCGTTGTCAAAACAAAAAGCGTGTTTTTAAGAAATAATAACTATCAAAAGATTGGCACTTGCTAATGTCCAGTTTAAATGTGAAATTATGTCCAATGACCAACATTAGATTAAATGGAAAAAGTATAATCTAATTATACTTTAAAATCACTCAAATTCATAATTTATCACTATTATTTTTTTTATTAAAAAAGTTTTTTTAATTAAAAATTAGTAATTTTCACTATTCATCAAAATATGAAAGTTATCAGAAAAATACCAAAAACCCCCCTATGATAATTTCAATATTCCTAATCCAAAAATGAAGTCCATTTTGAAAGATAAATTTTATAAAATTTCAAAAAGTGGATATTACAATTCATAACAGCTAATTTGATTGGTTGTGGTGTGTTAGAACTCGAAGTTGCGTACAACACACACTATTGTATTATTAAAAGAGAAGTGTACCGTTGAAGATTGGGGTGTTACATTCTCCCCTCCTTCAAATAATTTTGTCCCTGAAATTTCAAGAATACTACTGCATTAAAAGACTCGGTTGGTTTTTCATCATAAGTTTCCCAGGTTCCCACGTTGCCTCTTCCATCTTATGTTTTCTCCACATAACCTTTACCAGATGAGTCGTCCGGTTTCTCAACACTTGTTCTCTAGTATCAAGAATCCTGATGGTCTCTTTGCAATACGATAGATCTGGTTATAGTTCTACTTCCTCATAGGTGATTACATGCGTTGGGTCAGGCATGAATTTTCTCAACAATGATACGTGAATCACATCGTGAACTTGGGAGAGATTTGGCGGCATTGCCAAACGATAAGATACAACCCCAATTCGTTCTAGAATTTTGAAAGGTCCGATGTACCTGGGACTCAATTTACCTATCTTAACGAAATGCATAACTCCCTTCCATGGATATACCTTCATGAAAACATGATATCCTGCCTAAAATTCAAAATCCTTCCTTCGGTTATCAGCATAGCTCTTCGGCCTACTTGGAGCTGCTTTGAGGTGGGTTTGGATTACCTTTACCTTTTCCATCGTTTCCTCCACCAGTTCTCAGCCTATGAGTTTTCTTTCACCAACATCATCCCAATAGGTTGGTGTACGACATCTCTTTCTGTATAACGCTTCATATGGTTCCATCCGAATACTTGAATGGAAGCTATTATTATAGGAATATTCTACCATAGGTAAATATTGATCCCACATACCCTGAAAGTCAAGTGACCAGGATCTCAACATGTCTTCTAAGGTTTGAATAGTCCATTGTAGTTGTCCATCTGTTTGAGGGTGATAGGCAGTGCTCAAACGAAGTTCAGTATCCAAGACCTTCTGAAGACTTTTCCAGAATCTTGAAGTAAAACGGGGACCACGATTAGAAGCAATCGATAGGGGTACTCCATGGATTCTCACAACATAATTAATATATAGTCTTGTTATAAATTCAAGTGGTAGATCTTATCTTATAGCAAGAAAATATACTGACTTTGTAAGACGATCAACAATGACCCATACTGCATCGTTATTTCTAGGAGTCTTTGCTAGTCCCATGATAAAGTCCAACGTAATATTATCCCATTTACACTCAGGTATGGGAAGAGGTTGCGTGACTCCTCCAGGATATTTCCTTCCAGCTTTCACTTGTTGACAAACCATACATCATGACTCAAAATCAGCAATCTCCCTCTTCATGTTGTCCCACCAAAAATGTTCCTTCAAATCACTATACATGTTGGTGCTCCCATGGGGTATAGAGAAATTGGAACTATGAGCATCGTCCAACTACTCCCTTTTTAGATTAGGTATATCGGGAACACAAAGTCTCTTCCCAAATTTCAAAATTACATCTTCATACACAAAGTAATTCAATCTCCCATCATTCACAGCTTTAATCTTCTTTTTAGATTCTTCATCATCGGTCTGAGAACTCTTTGTCCTTTCTAGTAATGATGGTTTGGAAACCATTTTAAAAAGTATCCATTTTACACCTTCCATGGTTATTCCCATATCCAACATTACTAGATCCATGAAAATTGGATCCCTTTCAACTCTCATTTTGTTCAAAACTCCCTGATCCTTTCAACTCAAAGCATCTTCCACCTTATTATTCTTCCCTAGGTGGTAGTGTATCATGCAATAATAATCAGTGAGTAGTTCAAGCCATCACCTTTTCCTCATGTTGAGTTCTTTCTGTGTAAAAATATACTTCAAACTCTTGTGATCAGTATATATCTCACATTTTTCACCATAGAGATAATGTCTCCATATCTTCAAAGCAAAGATTATAGAATCTAACTCAAGATCGTGAGTAGGATAGTTTTTCTCATGAATGTTCAGCTGTCGTGATTCATAGGAAATAACTCTATCATTCTGCATATGGAAACAACCAAGTCCTTTATTTGATGCATCACTATAAATAACGAACCCATCATTCCCCGATGGTAGAGTCAATATATAAGCATTGACTAATATTTTCTTCAGTTATTCAAAACATTATTCACACTCTTTTGTCCAAACAAATTTAACCCCTTTACATGTGAGCTTCGTTAATCGGTTAGCCAATTGGGAAAAATTCTGGATGAAACGTCGATAATATCCTGCTAATCCTATAAAAATGCATACCTCGGTTATACTTGTTGGTTCTGGCCATACATGGATTGCCATGGTCTTAGAAGGATCAACAGAGATTCCATCCTTAGAGAAAATATGTCCAAAAAAAGAGATCTCCTAAAGACTGAATTCACACTTGCTAAAATTCCCATATAATTCAGGTCTTATAATATTCTTCAGGATAATGCACAAGTGATTGTCATGATCTTCGTAGATTTTGGAGTATACAAAGACATCATCAATAAATACCACCACAAAATCATCGAGATATTCTTCTAAAACTCTATTCATTAGATCCATGAATACATAGGGTGAATGAGTCATCCCAAAAGGCATGACTTTAAACTCGTAATGCACGTACATGGTTCAAAATGTTGTCTTCGGAATGTCTTCCTTCTTCACACACAACTGATGGTATCCAGATCGAAGGTCAATCTTTGAAAATTATTTATCTCCATGAAATTTATCAAATAAATTATCAATATGAGGTAGGGGATACTTTTTCTTTATTATTATAGCATTTATTTCCTTGTAGTCGATACATAACCTCATAGATCCATCTTTCTTCTAAACAAAAAGGATATGGGATACCTATGGAGAAACACTAGGGAGAATAAATCCCTTTATTACTCAATTAAATTAGTTTTTTCTTTAGTTAAACTAATTCCAAAGTGTCCATTCAATAAGGGGTATTCTATATAGGCCTTCAACCAAGAATTAAATCAATGGAATACTCAATTTCTCGTTCTAGAGGATGTCCGAGTAAATATTCCGGAAACAAATCTAAATATTCTTTCACAATAGGTACATTCTCTATTTGAAAATTACATTCCTCACCCTCAGTTATTTCATTCTCTTCCTCCGTAGTAATTGAATTTAGTTGAGCTACTAGTGGTGGATCTAGATAAGAATTAGGAGGTGAAGATTCTGCTCTAAAGATAAGGTGTTCCTTATCATCATCATAAAAAATTGTAACCTCCTTCTTCTTAGAATAAATCTTCTCATCATGGTTTGAAAGACAATCCATACTGTGGATTATATCGAATTCAATCATGGGTATGACGATGAGATCATCAGATAAAGAACATTTATGTGCTCTAATGGGGAATGATTCTCAAAACTTTGTTGCGATGATACTTCCCTTAGGAGTGTTAACTAACAACTCCATTGTTAAATCAAATTGGAAATATATAATTTTCTTTGAAAACTAGAAAGATATGAAACAATTTGATGATGCAGAATCAAATAAAGCATTGGATAATCTTGAAGAAACCATTAAATTACATGCCACCACATCTTTTGGAGCATCAACCTCAGCAGTAGTGATCGCATAAGCTTGGCCTTGATCCCCTGGAATTTTCTGAGGTAACTTCCCCTGACTCTTAGTAAATTTATTTGTATAATGTCTCATCTCCCTAAATCTGTAGTATTGAACATTAGTAGATTTTTTCTTCCCCTTGCAATCACAAGCTTGGTGGCCTTTTTCACCACACTTGTAACAGACTCCCATTCGTTTCAAGCAAGTACCAGGGTGTTTCATCCCACATTTACTGCAGGAAGGATATTAAACTTTTCCTATCTTCCACTTATTTCAATTCCCAGAGTGATCAGTAGATCTCTTCTTATCTTTCTTTGATTTAATGTCATAAGACTTAGAGAATTCTTTTTCTATCTTGATAGAACATGAGACAATATCTTCATATGACGAGAAGGATTGTGAGACTAATGCTCGACGTAGACATGGATTTAACCCGTCAATCAACCGATAAATCTTACATATTGGGGTATGTATATAATCCGCTGCATACCTCGCTATCCTTGTAATGTTAGCCCCATTCTTTGCGACATTTTCATCCTCCTTTTTCCTCAGACTCAGAAATTGTTTTTCCATATCTTCTCGATGGTCACGAGGAAAGTATTTTTCTAATAAAATCTCTTTGACCTCCCTCCATTACATATTTGATACCTCATCATCTTCCTTTGTGTTTCGAATCAATGATTACCATTGATCAGCATCTCTAGTGAGGCGATAAACTTCTATGATAACTTTTTCCCTTTCACTACTCCCCAAGGCATGGAATATTGTCTCTAAGGAATTTATCCATTGCTCAGCTACTAGTGGATTTGTACCCCCATTTAATGTTGGTGGTTGTTGCCTCATCAAGCAATCTAACATTGATCCTCCACGCTGTGGATCAGGGTGATCTATATGGGTAAGGTTATTATTCATAACCAGAGTGTGTTGTCCCAGTATAGTAATAAGCTGATCAGCACCATTTGTGTCACCAGCTCCACTATAATTGTCTTGAGAAGGAGGGAAATCCCTACATGGAGTGCGTGCATTGATACAGTTTCCATTTCTTCCACTATGCGTCATTTCTATACAATGGAATACAGTATATTAGTTTATGAATCACAATACATAAATCTAAACTTGTAAAACACTTAACATAAATTGAACAGTTTATGGATATTATCCATAATCATAAAAAATGATTTATTTGAGGAAGTATATACTCATTAACCCATCATAATGGTTTTTACAGAAAATGAGAATTATCTTAAGAATATCCCCCAGGAGTGTCGTAACCAAGAGTGCAGCAAAGCCCGTTATCGTGCACCAGTTCCCGTTAGAGTCTTGCTCAAAGCGGTGTTTTCGGGTTTTACCCCTAGTTACATCTGTGCTAGAGCCGCCTCTACCTGCTTGTATCCAGACAGGGATGTATTTCTCAGGAAAATCAGAAAATCTCTAAAATACCAAAATTCTAGGAAGTACATCTATATTAATCCTCAAAGTCCATCTTAGGTCTATTTTCTTTAATCATAGTTTATCTAAATCCAGTTTCCAAGGTTTGTACTAAACATCATCTGATACCAACTATAACGTCCCAACCCTAGTTACCTAGAGTCGGTGCATTATTACATAACATTGGCATGATAACAAAAGATCAAGTCTCAAAATACTGATTAGTTTAGTTTCCTTGGAATCACTAGATACATTAATAAAGTTTATATTACATCATACAATGAAAACTACTACAACATAGTCTACATAGTCCACACTCATATCCCCTCAGACTATCCATGCAGGTCATTAATAAAATACTTCTTCACATCCTAGGAAAAACAAAACATAGAAATGGGTGAGCTCAGATGCCCAGTAATTATAACAATATAGATGAAACATTCATAAATAAGAATTAACATTTAAGGCAATGTATAACAAAAAAAATCCTTTTAAACTTGAACTTCAGCATAATATGGCTGAAATAAAATGAAATAATTCCATTTAATTAGTCACATGGATATTCTACTAGTAGAATATTCACATGCAATATCAATAACCAACTTCATAATGATGGAATGCATAATTCCATACTATCATAACCACATAGTCAAGGCCTTGTGCCAAAACTAAAAATAATATTTTTTCAAGGTCTTATGCCAAGAAACTAGTTTGTCTTATGAGACCTACGGATGCATTGAGGAGCTATAGCAGGCTCCACCAGTCACTTATTAAGTCAAATGCATTCCTCATTAGAATAGGTTTAAACATAACATAAACATTCATATTAAAAATAGAATAGGAAATTTCAATACTTTCTCCATAAACCATGAATCGTATAAAAATAACACATCCACAGTCATACATATCACGAAACCCTCAATACAATATGGAAATTTTGTATAATAATAAATCAACTTCAAATAAGCTTAAAATCCATTAAAGGATGTTGACATAGATGAAATCAAAACTATTTGAGAGAAATATATCTTTTTTTAAATCATTTAAAAGTCACATAATTATAAAAGAAAACATTTTATTTGAAAATATTCTTATAAGATTTTAAAGGAATCATCGACGATTTTATATTGGCGGAAAATAGCCACACCCGCCATATAAGTTAAAAAAGACATTCTAACCTTAATGTTGTCAAAAAGGTTAAAAAGGACCTTGTATGGAAAATGACGGAAAGATTCCTTTATAAACATCTTATTAAAAGTCAATAGGTGTATAAATGACTTTAACACATATTCTATAAAATAGTAAGAATGATTTGAAATACAATTTTAAGAATCATGGATGTGGATGTAAAGAGGACCCAGTAGATAATTACGTATAAACTACCTCGGATAATGAAGAGATTGTGAAATTAACCCTTACCTTGTAATTTTCCTTGGTAGAGGGTTGGTTACCCTCCTATATAATGGTGAGATAATTTTTATTAAATTATAAATGAATCATATACATAAATATGATATCATATATGATCTTTTAATATTGTTTTGTTAATCGTCGTTTCAGGTGTTCACTTACTCATTTTCTTTTATATGTTTTGTTACATAAGCCATGCTTGTTATCCATAGGTTTTATATTATTCATATCTATAATTAATCAAGTCCTTAAAAATTATTTTTAATCATCAAATAAAAATTAGTCTTGAATTGATACGATGGAGAATGAATCTCATCGCATTCATGGAGACGGTAATCCGTATGTACGCACCAGCGACAATATCATTCTTTTGATATTAAAATAATATATAATTTTATGGTGTATCATATATAAAGAACCATTATAATTTATATTTATTATTTACATGAATTACACATCATTATTATACCCATCCAAATAATAATCTATTTAATAACAATTACACCACGATATGGAGACGGTAAGTCGTATGTACGCACATATGGTGACATGTCATTCAAAGGATGGATAGAATACTGAATATGGTTGTACCATATTTATAATAACATCAAATTATATATAAGATACTGGAGTTATTATTTTATAATGTAAATAACAAAGAATGAATAAGTGTAAGAAGAATGGAACTTGAAAGAGGGTGGAGAAATCATTACCTCTTCTTCGGGTTCTTCCTTTTGATTTGGCCAAAAGGGATCCTTAAGTTGGATTTATCATAAAACTAAGGCCTCTAGGTTGAATTTATGGATGTTGGGAGCATATTTTGGCAGGGGTGGGCCGAGCCAAATGGCTTTGAATGTGTGAATTATAGAGAAGGGGGAGTGCTCTTTTATAATAGGGGTAAGGGGCACCTTAGGAAAAGATAGAAATGTTATTTTATAATAAATTAATATTCATTTTATAATGGTACCAAACTGATTTATTTCAAGGATAAGGTATGTATGGGTCAAAAAAAACTAATCAAATAGTTTTTAGACAGGTTTGGGTAACTTTATTAACCTTATCGTTTAGTTTTAACTCTTAGTTTATTAGTTTCACATTTACCATGTCTCTTTGTATTTTTATATTATATGGATAATAAACATACAATAAACTTCCAAGAAACCCCAAGTGGTTAATTAATGATACACCTATCATTATATAAGTACTTTGGTAGAACCTTATATTTTTAGTAATATTATATTAATTTATAATATAATATTCGTTCTAAAAACTCCTTTATGTCAATTTTGACATTATTTAATAATTGATTTTTGTTAAAGTCTAAAAAACTTTATTAATTCAAAAACAATTCATTTAATCAACCCTAACATGTCATATTAACCAATAAAATTTTTGTATATCATCAATACTTTCCAAGTATATTTATTTTATCATTTATAATACCAATTATTTGATTCTTTCATTAATAAGGAAAATACTGCATCATTATTGTGTCAAAAAATAAATTTAGTTATTCGTTTTCTGAAAATTATAAATAAAAATACCATTAGGTAGGAAATATTTTTATATTTATAATTAATATTTATAGTCTAAAATATATCATATATAACCCTATGAAAAAAAATCTAAAAGATATATGCTTATTTCATATTTGTATTTACTTTAACTTAATTAATATAAAGTGTCATTATCACTTACAAGTGGCTCCATGGGGTCCCAAAATCGGCCCAAAGATGACCATGGTCGGACATGTATCAACCAATAGGGTTAAGACACATTTTAAGGTAATTTAATATTATTATAATATTATTTATTTACCCTTATTTACTAGATTTACCCTTTAACCATGGTAAATAAAATATTTACCAATGTAATTATTCAAAATGTCTAAAAATAAAAGTTACCTATTTAAAAAATATGGACCTCCTAATTATAAATATGGAATCCATTTTTCTAAATTCAAAACATAGAATTGACATAAATTAATTTAAAATTAATTCTTGTTGTCAAAACAAAAAGCGTGTTTTTAAGAAATAATAACTATCAAAAGATTGGCACATTCTTATGTGCAGTTTAAATGTGAAATTATGTCCAATGAACAAAATTTAATTAAATAGTAAAAATATAACCTAATTGTAATTTAAAATCACTCAAATTAATAATTTATCACTATTAATTATTTCGATAAAAAAAGTAGTTTTTAATTAAAATTTAGTAATTTTCACTATTCATCAAAATATGAATGTTATCAGAAAAATACCAAAAATTCACCCTAAGATAATTTTGATATTCCTAATAAAAAAATGAAGTCTATTTTGAATGATAAAATTTATAACATTTCAAAAAGTGGGTATTACTATTCATAACAGCTACTTTGATTGGTTGTGGTGTGTTAGAACTCGAAGTTGTGTACAACACACGCTACTATATTATTCAAAGAGAAGCGTATTGTGGAAGCTTGGGGTATTACAATTCTAAATGGGGTATCCAGTAATGTCTAGATATACCCAAGATTACTAGGCTTGGATGAATGAATGCTCAGTTGGTGAGTCTCTTTATGAGCGATCAGTGAATTTAATTAATAGAGTTCTCTCATGTTGCATATCCTTTCAAAGGGGTATTCCTTAATGATTTCTCTAGATTAACTCATAATAGAGAGGTTGAGTTATATCATATTTGAGGTAGGTGTATTCATTGAACCAAAGAAAGTGAGTATCATGGATACCTAGGAGTAGCCTTATAACGTGTTTGACATAAGTATCTTCTTAGGGCTAGCTAGATATTATATTTGATTCATTCAGGACTTTTCACATTTGGTATCTCTGCATATGGGCTTAACCAAGAAGGGTGTGAAGTTTGTTTGGACAAAATCTTGTGAGATAACTTTTTAGGAGTTATGTGTAAGTCTTGCATCAATTCCAATATCAATTATGTCAGAGTCGATAAGAAGTTATGTAGTCTATTATGATGCATTAGGTATTAGTCTGGGTGTAGTTCTAATGCAAGATGATTAAGTTTTGGCATATGGGTATTGCCAGTTGAGACCTCGTGAGAGGAATTAACCATTGCACAACCTCGATCTAGCATTAGTGGTTCATGATATATGTTGTTGAAGTAACTATACGTTTGGTGAGTGATTTATTATTTATACATATCATAAAAGTTTTAAATAAATCTCCATGAAACACAAATTGAATCTGAGGCAGTGTAGGTGGGTCGAATACCTATAGTCCTTCAACTTTGAGATTGCTAATACACATGGAAAGAGAAATAGTGTAGTTTATGCCATGATTCAGAAAAAAAAAATATAAAAACTCTTAAATGAGGCTATAATTGAGTGTTATAATAGGGATATATTATTTGAGTTACACTTGGAGGTTCAAGAACATCATGGGAAACAAGTTTTAGCAGCACTTGATGTGACATACTTCCTTCTAGAGTAGGACTGGAAGAGGCAGTGGTTTGGTTCTGAGGGCCTCATCTTGAGGGAGAGAATCATAGGAGAGAACACCCCTTCTAGTTAGTTTTTTGATGTCAGTGAAACAATACTCTCTATGGCTACGTATGGGTGCCATATCATATACAGGAAGATCTAATGAGGAAATCACATGGCTCTATTTGGGAAATACATCCTGGGATTACCATGATGTATAGAGATATCCATCCTTAGTATTAGTGGAAAGGTACGAAGTGCTGGATATAAGGATTCATCGCTTGATGCTCCACCTATAAACAGGTGAAGGCATAGCACTAGTGAACTACTGGACATCTCCGGCCTCTCTCTATTCTTGAGTGTTAATGTGATGACATCACCATAGATTTAATGACAAGCTTACTAAAATCTCATCAAGGTTGTGATGAAATATGGGCGATCTTTAATAGGTTGACTAAGTTCTCTCACTTCCTACCGATCTAGGAAACCTTATATATTGATGTGCTGGGAAGGATTTAAATCCAGAAGATAGTGTGACTATATGGTTTTCCTCATTCTATAGTTTTGGAATGAGAAGACTATTTTACTTCACAGTTCTAGAAAGGTTTCCAAAAGGCACTAGGTTTACATGTGTTCTTAAGTACAACATATCACTCTCATACTTACGGGTAGTTAGAGTGAACCATTAGAGTGTTAGAGGATATTCTATGGTCTCGTATCCTAGATTTTGGTGGTTACTAGGAAAAACATATACATATTGTTGAGTTGTCCAACAAAAAAATCATCCAAGAAACAATTCAGATGGCTCTGTATGAGTCCCTTTATTGTATAGACTATTGTTCAACTCTATAATGGCTTGAGGCAGGTGAGGTAGCTCTATTGGGTCCTCATATTTTTTAGGAGACTTCAGAGTAATTTTAGATAATTCAGAAGTGTGTGGATATTACTCAGTCCTGGAAGAAGTATTATACCGATCTTTGGTACAAACCTCTAGAGTTAGAGCTGGGACATCGGGTATTTCTATTAATATCTCATAGAATGGGCCATTGATGAATCAATATATAGGGAAATTTATCACAACAATACAACTTGTAATTTGAGATAGTTGAGAGAGTTTGATTGGTAGAATACACTACTAAAAACACACCTTTAAATGCGCTAGAATCAGCATTTATCAGCACTAGAAAAGCCTTAACTACCTCATCAATGTTAAAAGGGAAATAATTTTATCAATGCTAGAAAATCAGTGTTAAAGGGTAGATTTATCAATGAAAATAAAAGAGATGATAAAGAATACTTTTATCAATGATTTTAAAAGAACTAATAAAAGTCACCATTTTTTAGTGCTTTTATTTAGAACTGATAAAGAGTCCCTTTATTGGTGCTTTTAAAATAGCTAATAAGTATTCCTTTATTGGAACTTTAAAAAGGGCTGATAAAAGTAGGATTTATCTACACATCTTCATGTAATTAAAAAGAACCCCTTTATCAAGGCTTCTAAAAGTGCCAATAAAGGCATATTTATTGGCACATTAAAATCACTAATAAAGATATCCATTATCCACATTTTTATAGGTGTTGATAATGATTCCTTTTATCAGTGCTTTAAAATGAACTAATAAAGTGTGTCTTTATCAGTGCATTTTGTAGTGCTGATAAAGGTTATCTTTATCAACACATTTTATATCACTAAGAAAGGTGAAAATTGCAGTGTGAAACTACATCACACTATATCACTAGAAATAACAACATAAATTACTAAAATATTATAAAAATGATGAATTTAAATGAAATAAAATTTATAACACAAATAAAAGTCTAATAAAACACTATTATAGAGCATGTGAGTTGTTTTTTTACTAAAATTAATGTAAATTGGGAATAAAAAGGTGAGTTTTGAGTCATACTGATCACAATGTGAGTCGAGTTGAGGTGTGACTAATTCCTACATGTCACAAATGACTTATTGATAGTTTTCCTAAAGTACCAAAACAATTAGAATTCATTTCCTCAATTTTGAGTTCTTTAGTTGTTTTTTTATTAAAATCAATGCTAATTATGAATAAAAATTCACTTGGAGTCATACCAATCACACCATGCATTAGATTAAGGTGAGTCAGATTCCAATATGTCACAAATGACATATGGATCATTTTCCTAAAGTTACAAAACAGTCCTAATGTGTTTTAACAGTTTTGAGTATATTAGTTGTTTTTTAACTAAAATTAATGTCAATTTTGAATAAAAAGACACACTTAGAGTCATACCGGATAAATTGTGCATCAGATTAAGGTGTGGCCGATTTATACACATCCCAAATGAATCATGGATCATTAACCTAAATTATAAAAACAATCAGAATGTGTTTCATTAGTTTTGAGTACGCCAATTGTGTTTTTTACTAAAATGTCATTTTAAACTAGAAACACACACTTTGAGCCATACATGTATAATTGAGTGTGGTTTACACATGACATTAATTCATAAAAATCAAAAAATAATTATAAATCATTCTCCCAAATTATGTAGATAAAATGAGTGTGTTTTATCAGTTTTTAATGAGTGAAACTTTTTTGTATTAAAATTTCAATTTTAAACTAAAACGGACACTTTGACACAATACCAGTCACACCATGCATAATGTTTAGGTGATACTTTTTTATAAAAATTAAAATTTTTAAAGGGATCATTTTTTTTATGTTCCCAAACAATCTGAATGTTTTTGCATAGTTTTAAGTATGTTAGTTGTTATTTCAATAAAATTAATGTCAATTTTGTATAAAAAGACAAATTTGGAGTCAAAGTAGTCACATTGTGCATCTGGTTGAGGTGAGGACAATTTCTAAAAATCCCAAATAACTCATGGATCTTTTTCCTAATGTTTCAAAACAATAAAAATTCATTTTCGTGGTTTTGAGTATGCCACTTGTGTTTTTTTACTAAAATGTCATTGTAAACTAGAAACATGCACATTGATCCATAAAGGTGGAATCATGTGTGGTTTTGATATGAGACAAATTCATACAAATCAGAAATTTACTATGATTCGGTGTACCAAATTTTCAATAAAATCTGAGTATGTTTGCCTTCTTTTTAGTGAGTGAGACTTTTTTTTGTTTTAAAATGTCAATTTTAAACTGATAATAGACACTTTGACACAATACCTTCCACACCATGCATAATATTTAGGTGAGTATGATTAATACATGTCGAAAATGACATATTTATTGTTGTAATAAAGTACCAAAACAATCCGAATGTGTTTTCTTAGTTTTGAGTATGTTAGTTGTTTTTCCCCTATAATTAATGTCAATTTTAAATACAAAGATACACATGGAGTCATATCGGTGAAATTGTGCATCATATTGAGATTAATATGATTTCAACATGTCTTAAATGAATCATTCATAATTTCCCTAAATTATCAAAAAAATATCCTAATATGTTTCCTCGGTTTTGAGTATGCCACTTGTGTTTTTTACTAAAATGTCATTCCAAAATGGAAACACGCACTGTGAGCCATACAGGTGGAATCGTGTGTGGGTATGACATGAGACAAATTCATAAATTTCATAAATGATTTATAAATAATTTTCCCAAATTATCAAGTTAATCCGAGTGTGTTTTATTAGTTTTCCGTGAGTGATGATTTTTGTATTAAAATGTCAATTTTAAACTAATAATGATCAATTTGACACCATAATGGTCACATTGTGCATCAGATTGAGTTGAGGATGATTTATAAATGTCAAAAATGTTATATGGATCATTTTACTAAAGTAACAAATCAATCCAATTTTTTTTATCGGTTTGGAGTATGTCAATTGTTTTTTTGACTAAAATTAATGTCATTTTTGAATAAAAAGACGCATTTGGGGTCATACCGGTCACACCGTGCATCAGATTATGGTGAGACTGATTAATACACAACTCAAATGAATCATAGATCACTTTCATAAATTATAAAAATAATCATAATGTGTTTCCTTGGTTTTGAGTATTCCACTTGAGTTTTTTACTAAAATGTAATTTTAAACTAGAAACTTGCACTTTGAGCCATACATGTGGCATCGTTTCTGGGTTTTCGATGAGACTAATTCATACACACCATAAATTAATTATGAATCTATGTAACAAATTATCATGACAATCTGAATGTGTTTCTCAGTTTTCTTTGGGTGATGCTTTTTTGTATTAAAATGTTAATTTTAAACTAATAACAAACACTTTGAAACCATACTGGTCAAACCACGCATCAGATTGAGGTACGGTTTATTCCTATACGTCACAAATAACATATGGATCATTTTCCTAAAGTTACAAAACAATATGAATGTTTTTTCTCAATTTTGAGTATGTCAGTTGTTTTTTTCACCAATATTAATGTCAATTTTAAATAAAAAGACACACTTGGGGTCATATCGATCACATCGTGTGTCAGATTGAGGTGTAGATGATTTCAAAACATCCAAAAGTACTCATGGATTATTTTCTTAATGTATCAAAATAATCAGAATTCTTTTCCTCGGTTTTGAGTATGTCACTTGTGTTTTTTATAAAAATGTCATTTTAAACTGGAAACACGCACATTGAGCCATACATGTGGCATCATGTGTGTGTTTGACATGAGACTGATTCATATATGTCAAAAAAAATTATTAAACACCTGAACAATGGCTCTTATCTTATGTTATAATTTTTTTTCACTTTTAAACATTTTTTCTCAAACACAATCATTGTGTCATCCTCATTTTACTTCATTATCCAATAATTTTATTATTTTCAAGCTAGCTCTTCTTATCCTCCTCTTCCTTGATCTACACCTCGGTCTTTTTATCTACCTCTTCTTCTACATTGGTCTGTAACTCTGACTCTATCTCTAAATATTCCTTCGCCTTCATCTCTTCCTATACCTATGCCTTCACCTCCACCTCCACCTCCACCTCCACCTCCATGATTTCCCAAAAAAATTATTATTTGTTCGGTAGCACTTTCAAACAAATTTATTTCCTCAATTATTATTCTCATTGAGAAATAGATCAAAAATAATATATAATACTTATGATACTAATTATTTGCACCCAAAAATATTTTGAAGTTCATCACACTTACTAGATCACAAACATACCAGGTATTGTGATAAAAATTACACTTCCCACTCATCTTTAAACAAAAAGATTTCTTATTTTGAGTAACTAGGATTTCATAAATCTTGATAGTACTGAGAAAATTTAAACAAACAAATGATTATGAAATATATTTAATGAAATTGTAATTACCTTTAAAAATTACATGTTGGTGGATGCTAGTCTTTTTATGAGTTATGATTTCTCTCATAAATTTTCAAACATAATATCCAAAATCAATGTCATTATCTTGTTTAAGAAACAACACAAACATTGAATAAAATAAGTAAATTGTATTGAAATATTTTTATAGTTAATTCTTTTAATATATAACTTAATTTTGTTACATTTTTAGTTATTCATACGCTTTATCCCTCCAGACACTAACTTCATTCCATGATCTATCCTATATTGAGAGACCTCCCTATCATAGAAAAATTCTTATAAAAAGTTATACTGAACATATAATACTAAGTTTATCTATAAAATATTTATTTCAGTATATTACATATTCACAATAAAAAACATGTGTTGTTGGTTAGTTGCATATCCAAGTATTAGATCAAAAAAATTAATATTCAGGGTGTCCTGATTGACTGTTATCAGCATCTACTGCACCATAAAAAACAATTTAGTAATAAAAAAACTAAAAATATATTTTTTGTGATTAGATTATAAAGTTTTACCTTTTAATTGTATGGATCAAAAAGAGTCTACCATCTGATTCTTTTTTATTAAACACTTGGAGTAAACAATCTTTTTTCTTCTCAATTTCATTTTTCTCTAGAGTAATTTATGCTTTAGAAATGACACAAGGATTAATGAATCCAAATCTTGATTCACATGATAAACCACTTATATAGTTGTGATATAAGTTCCTATACAAAATATGATGAGTTATTAACTTTAATAAAAATATTATCTCACTATTTGGACATACGTATTATGAAAATGAACCTTATATATGTATTCTCAACTGAGACTCCTATCCATTCATGCTTGGGAATCTCATTAAGACTCTTGAGACCAATTATTTCTATCATGTAAACTCTATATATATCTTCTTCATATTCAATGTAAGACATAGGATTAACTTTAAATATGGTCTATACATGAAGTTTTAATGATAATAAATGTTTCTCTGGAACTGGTAGGGAGAAGGTACTTTTAAAAGGCCGTTCTGTTTTCTTGATTGAATTGATAGATTTTCTCGATTTGAACTTATGTTTCTCTGCCAATTTACTAATATTTAATATTATACATCACTTAAGACATTTTATTTCAAACTATTAAATGTTTTTAATATGAAAAAATTTGTTAAAGTTGTACCTCATGTATCTTTATAGGATTAGATGTCCATGCCATAAAATCTCCAATAGTGCTTCGACCGTTGTAATATATGGACCATCTAATTGAACATGAAACTAAATATTCATATCATAAGCTACCTCAATCCTCACTATCATGTGATATTTTGGGATGTTTTAATTTTGTATCTGGTATCCCAATATATTAAACACTATACCCATTATAACATGGCAGTACGTGGGTGTTGACAGATACAAATCACATACAACTGTACCCTATAGAATTTTAGTGATATTAAGTTATAGGAAGTTGTTTGATTCAAATTTAGGAGAAAGAGTAACGAAAAAACTTATTACCCTAGACCAGGAATGTGGTTGGAGGAATTACTAGCCTCAAATCTAGTGGGATAAGTTGGTTCATATGAGGATCTTCTCTTCGCCATCGGTTCTCTTTGATCCTTAATTATAAATTGGGCTACTAAACTAGACCACAAAATAATATCTTGTAGTGAGTCTATTTTTCATTGTAATTTTATCATCATATTATATGCATTTTCATGTGGTTTTATCTTCTCAAAATATTTTCAAGGAGAGACTCTAAAACCTAATCCTCTAACGTGACCATATTATTCAAAACTCTTCAAAGCTACTGAAAGTAGCATTTCTTCTGGAATGATTGTTGTAAATTGTTGATTTTAATCCATATAGAAAAATATGAACATAGATATGTATTTTTATGCAATATTTTCATAAATCATAACTAATTACAATTATTTCATACTTAAGCATGCTTCCCATACATCTCTTGTGTTTTCATCAACTAATTTACCCTCTTTATTTACAAGAGCCTCCTTCCATAGCACAAGATATGGGATGGGTGTGGATTTAGATTTTTATTCATCAATATACATATAAACAAGGAACATATATGGCTTCATATCAAATAATTAATGTTTTATTATTTATTTAAAAAACATACAAATTTATTCTCTAATGAATCCTACCCCATCCTTCCTTCGTGGTAGGGGTACATTAGTTTTCCTGGACATTGTTTGTTTTCTGCACGCTTTTATTATTTCATAAATTATAAATTTTAAATCAAGTTAGATGAAATAAATAATGTAAAATAATATATTATCAACTTTAATTAACTTGGAATGATTTCTCATTCTCGTGAATGATGAAATAAATACCGTTTTATAACTTATACTATGTATATAACTAAGTGGTGAGTGGGGATTTATTTTCCCCTCAACATCCATAAGATGTAACTTCATTAGAATAGTATGAAAGACTTTATGAGATTTTACAATGGCCAGTAATACAAATTTCTTACAGAAATATTCTAAAATAAATGAAGTCTATATGTAATAATGAAAATTAAATCAACATTTCATTATATAATTTTTCAAAAAAATAGATAAAGTATATTTTAACATTACCATTATATATTTTCAAAGGATTTTCTTCATTATAGGTTAGACATGGCATCATGAGTCAATATCAATTAGTACATTAATCCATATTGTGACCCCAAGATTACTAATGAACATAGACTTTTTGGGATCAATATGTTGGACGCATTGATCCCAAACAACCTCAAATTTTATGCCTTGACTTCATACCTTGATAATTTTATTCAAAATTTTGATGTTGCGACGTTGTTGTTTTTTCATCAATATGTTGTTGAACCCCTAATAAGATTGTAGTTTCATGGTTAACAATTTTTTCTTCCTCGAGATTGATCACATCAACATGTTTAGAAGACATTGAATGGATGAGTATTTGAACATTTAATTTTTCTTGAATAACAATAAAACAATACTATACATGCATAAAAGTTCACAATATCATGCATATTGCATGAAAATTTTTATTGTCTTAAATAGAGATATAATACTTCAATATTACTATACGACTAGCCTACAATACCCTTATTTAATCAATCCTTAGATGATTGATTTTCTTCAATCTCGTGATGATGGATTGGATTCCCTCTTTCAAACTTTCCTTCCAACCATCATTGTGGTTCCAAAATTCATTGATGATATACATGCCAAACAGTTATTATTTAATTTTATTATTTGATATTTATATTCCATATCTTGTGGAAATCTACCTATGTTTCTTGAACAACTCTAACCAATAGTCATCTCATACCATATACTAGTGATCATTTTGGATGACTACTACTCAGAGTAGTTCAAATAATATTGATGTGATTATGGGTGAGTCTAAAGAATAAAAATCCAATAATAACTATTCTAGAAATGAAAGGCGGGTTTCCAATGTGGTTCAAAAATAACTTAAATGTAATTTTAATTATTATTTCTAAAATATTAAAAAAATTATGAGGAATGAAGTGTTGTCAAAATTAACTGAGTGAGTCATATAAGAAAATGAATATAAAGAAACCCAACGAATTCATTCATTAGGTTTTGATTAATTTTTTAGTGTCATTTTTTGTGTTCTCGAGATGTTGTAAATGAGGAGTATGAAATGCTAAAACAGTTGAAGAATGAGTTGGGTGATGCGGTATTCAAGTCCATGTATGGGGATTTGACAGAGATTAATGAATACAATTTGAGTGGGAGGTATGTCATTAATGGAATTTGGAACCATAATGATGGGAGGAAGTCCAGTTTGAAAGAGAGAGTCTAATTCATTGCCAAGAGATAGAAGGAAATCCAATGTTTATGGATGGATTAAATAAGGGTAGTGAAGGTTAGTTGTGTTGTATTATTGATGTACTATACCTCTATTCAAGAAAGTAACAATTTCTATGCAAGATGCATTCAATTGTTGACTTTTATGAATGGAGTGTATTTTGTTGTATATAAATATTACTAAAATGAATCCTTATTTACACAGCCTTATTTGTGAATCCCATGGTATTTTTTTTATAAAATACAAGATAATCATAAATAAATAATTTGAAGCTTCTATGTTTTAAGACCATCAAAAAGAGTATAATATACTAGGATTATACCTATCACTATAGAAAAATATTTCTAGAATCATCCATTGTCTACTCAGTCATAAATAATCTACGATTCATATCTAATAACCCTTCCTAAAATGAATATATCAAAATGACCATTGGAAGTTCCCCAGCTAACCACATCGATAAAAGTGTTTCACATCAAAGATTCATATGTATTAATGTTTTCTAGGAACCTACATTGATGTAATCACTCAAAAAGTCTCCTCAATTGAAGAGGAATTGTAATACCTCCACTATAATGGTCTTGAATAAATGAATTTCACCCCATCTACATTCGACGTCACTTAAGTCTACTCAAGGATTCCTCACCTTCAAATTTTGGATATTTTTTAAATCCACTATAATATCCCTCCAATAACATGAATCCCTTTAAAGGGTGAATTTTTCACTTATGATCAATATTGATCTAGAATAATTTTACTATAATAAATTAAATGAATCTATTTAATGCATTTCTATTTTTATTATTATGATATATTACCTTAAAATCTTAAAGGAACCATAGATACTTCCCATCATTGAAAATTATACCATATAGATTGAAGTAGATCTATAATTACCTATATGATATGAGGGTCAATATATGTTCTAGACTACATAGGATGTTCATTAGATCTTTCATATGAAGATATAGGTGTCAGAGTGGTGACATGTTCTATATAAATGATGATATTCACATAATTTTCCCCTTCTAAAAACAATATTTCATAAATAGGCCCAAAATAATCTATATTTAATGTGAAATCCCTCACCCTCTTTCTCTTTCATTTCCATTTTTATAAGTCTTTTCATACTTTATATATAATTTAAAAGATTTTAAAAAATAATTCTTTTAAATATAGGTATGAAACAACTAACTAATCATATAGATAAAGAGGATTACTAAATAAAATCAATCAATTTAATAAGTTATATAAACCTAATCATCACTAATAAGTAAATAAGAATGCACTGTATATTTTTTATTCATGTTTCTATTAATAAAAATATATAATTTATTCTAGAAAAAATAATTAAAGAAATACAAACAAGAACATTTCATTTCATATATTCTTTTTTATTCCAACCTATCAACTTATAAATAAGAGGAATGAGACTCGAGATGATAGGTCACCTCAAAAAAAAAAAAACAACCTACACAACCTATGGTATCTCAGGTATCCAACATAATTATGTTATCTAGACATATTCATGTATTACATCATAGGTTGAGAAAGTTTTTTCTTTTTTTGATATAATCAATACCAATATCTCTAGTATCACTTTGATTCCATTTTGTACCATTTTTGACCTAGTACACCCAAATAGTTTCCAATTCAGGAAAGCATATCACCTTAGGAACACTTCCTGATCACTAAAGTCTTTTGTCAATGCTAAGGGTTATAGATAACATGTTTGAGAAATGGGTTAAACTCTTTAATTTTTAACTAAACTTAATTTGATCATGTTATAAATCCATCATTACCTTTGCAGTAGCGTGTGGTGAAAATTCTATTTTTTTATCCGTAGACGCCCATACACATATGTTCACTAACCTTACCATATGGAACCATCTTTCTCATTCTTCAAAACCATTGCTCATAATGGTAAAACGATGAAATACAACCACTCGTTGTATTTTAGTATCTAGGATATGAGATGTAGCATTTGTCACAGTTAAGAACAGAGAAAAAATGCACAACAATGAACCCTAAACCACAAAAAATGATATAGGTAAAGTAGAAAATAATATTCATTGGATTCAAGCCTTGATTAATCTGAGGGAACATATTGTAGTCACATTGGCAGTAGAGGAGTTTCGTGAGAGATTCAAAATCACGAGTGACTGAGTCGTGGTTAGGGTTCTTTAAAATAGCTCAGCGACACTATTAATAGCGCTTTCATAAAAAGGATAATAAATATCCATTTTATCAGTGCTAAATAGATAAGCACTGATAAAATGGATATTTACCAGTGCTAAAATATCTTTTTTAGAAGACATATTTATCAGCACTTAGGTTTTAACACTAAAAAAAATTTCTTTTATCATCTCTTTATTAGAATAGATAATTGATCTATCTTTATCAGTACTAAAAAACACTCATAAATATTTATTTTATCATATCTAAAAATTTATCACTAAAAAATGTTTTTTATTATAATTATTTATTATAATTTTATAATTTCTTAAATATATATTATTATTTATTTACAGTTATATAAATTATTATTTAAAATATAATAATTATTCATTTATAATATTGAAAAATAATATAACTTTTTAAATTTACTAAAAATACATTTAGATATATATTTATTTATAAATATATTTTTAACACTATTAGTGGATATATATTCTTAAATAAATGAATTTGAAAATGAGTCAAATTGAATAATTGAAAATGAGCACACTTTAAAAATATTGAAAAAATGGATAAGTTTTATTAATTGAATATAAATTATTAAAAAAATATGTATATATGTATATATATTGAAGTGGATGAATACATATTGAAACTACTAAAACCTAGTAAGTAAATATAAATAAATAAATAATAGAAAATGATCAAATTTAAAAATAAAATAAAAAATAAAAAATATTAAAAATGACCACCCTAACTGTAGTATTAAAAAAATTGACCGATTAAAAACATAATATATTAAATGTATCATGTTATAATAAAATTATAAAATATATAAAAATTAGAATAAATTACATAAATATTAGGTGTTTTTTTCAATATATTACATAAATATTTGTGTGAGTGTGTTTGTGTATAAAAATTCATTAATTACATATATATATATATACATGAAGTCAATGTAACACACGACATTTGGTATATGTTAAATTGAAAAATCAAACAACACTAAAAACGAATATAACAATAATATAGTTTTAAATGACATTTTATTC
This sequence comes from Viscum album, assembly GCA_963277665.1. Taxonomy (NCBI): domain Eukaryota; kingdom Viridiplantae; phylum Streptophyta; class Magnoliopsida; order Santalales; family Viscaceae; genus Viscum; species Viscum album. The sequence goes on along the minus strand of OY728136.1, from coordinate 1,830,211,812 downwards.
AATTTATATATATTTATATTTAATATATATTATTTACTACTATTTATATTATATATATATTATACTCAATTTTTTTTATTAATAATTATTTCATTAATAAATTTTTAAATGAATTTATAATTTATTCAATTTATTTTATTTTTATTATTACAATTTATTTATTTTATAAATATAAATTTAATATATACTATTTATTAATATTTATAATCTATAAATATTTATATTAAATTTATTCAATTTTATCATAAATAATTTAATTAATAAAATGTTTAATATTTTTCTCAATTTACTAATTTTAAATTTTTATTTCTATAATTATCTCATTTTATTAATTTTACATACCTATATAATTAATAAATACTATTTATTATTTTTTAAATTTTTTATATATTTATATTCAATTTATTCATTTTTAACAATAATTATTTAATTAATAAAATTGTTATATTCTTTTTTTATTTGTTTAATTTTAAATTTTATTCTGGAACTTTATAAGTGCTAAAAATAAATTGATCATAAATAGTACCCTTTATCAGGGTAATAAATATAGTGCTGATAAAGGATAACCTTTATCAGTGCTAAAATAAAGTTCTGATAAAGTTTACTTTTTATCAGGGCAAGAAAAACCCTAATAAAGGGATCCCTTTATCAACGCTGATAAATTACAATGTTGTTAAAGTTGTGTTTTGTAGTATTGATATTGGTTGTTGCTACCTCAGAGGTACCATGCTCAACATGTGGTTTTCCAAGTATCTCATCTTCGACAGTACCATCCTGATTCATCTCATTTTTTTAACCCTGAGGATATTGATTTGGTGGTAGATGACTCTTTCGAGGAGCATTCTATATATATCATTAATCATTGAATGAAGTCCCTCTGAACTAGGTCAATTTAACTTGTTCAGGTGATATGGAAGAATGAATGTGTAGTGGATGAGACATGGGAGTGGGAAGTATATGTAGGTGCACAGAGTCTGAAGCTTTTCTCAGATAACGACACACCATCCTTGGAAGGTAAATTCCAGGATACGTTGTATTAAAGAGTAGATTATGTGACTTATTTCCCATTAAAAAGGTATGTACTATTAATTTTTAGTTTAAAATTCCCTTAAAACGGACCTTAAAGTGATCACTAATGTATTAAAAGAGCTCTCAAGTGCATTTGAGGCTCGTTCGGATCATGGAACATCGAAGTGGGAAGAAAAGATCGGACTGCACAGTTAGGAGAAACTGTGTCACCCAGCCCGCACAGTTTCCCTAAATTGTGCGGTTTCAAATAGTGGGGTGCAGGGGGGATGCATGGTTTTTCTACAACCATGTGATTCTAGGAGCATGCCCATGAGGACAATTTTAGGTTTTTCACAGAGTGGTTTCACACAATTTGAGCATGGTTAGTCAAACTGCAAGCCTAATCCAGTAAGGTACCCATTTGAAGAAGTGAATGGTGCACGACTGGCGCATGGTTTGGCCAATCATGTATCCAAACCATGCTCCCTTGTTTTTAGGTGAAATTTACAAAATTCCCCTCATAAATGAATTATTTTAAACCTTGTTTATTTTTTCCATCTTCTCCAGCGAACTCCCTTCCTCCATCACACGTGGGCTTCTCCTACTCCTCTATGGGGTTTGTGCAACCTCCTTCATCTATGGACCAAATCCTTTTTCATAAAAATTAATGTGGATCCATTAATAAACTCTTCCTTTTATTATTTCTTATTTCAAGGTTCCATATTCCTCTGTTTTTCTATTTACATGTGACTTCCTTTTCCATTTTTTCGGGTCGTTCGATGATTCATTCAATTTATTCCACTCTTGATCCAATCATGAAATGACAACGGATGAGTGGATTCATACTAAATCAAGGTATGTGGTCTAGGTATTTCCCTCTCATTTCATCACTTTATAATTGATGTGTTGTTGTGCCACTCCATGGACCCTTCTAATGATACCTCAGAATTGGTATCTATTTAATTAAAATGGTTTTGTGTGTCCCTTATTACACAACAATGTAGTGAAACACATTTTTGGTTGTTCAACTTTCCTTTTTCCACACCTTTGGTTTTTTCCATCATAAATGTCCAATTTTACCATTATTTAGACTATTAACTACCAAGTGTGTGTTTGTGTTTCCCCTTGGTTAAGTGCCTTGAATTTCATATTGAATTGAGATGAATTGAGAACCATGAGTTGGGATCCAATTTAATTGAAAATTATTAATACTTATTAGATGGTCTCATACTTATGTCACATTATACATTTGATTCCTCATAACTTATACTTAAATGCCTATGATTGGTTATTTTCATTGAATTATGAATTCCCTGTATTTTATTATTTGAGCCTCTGTTAATGCCTTGAATGAATGATTTATCATCATTTCATGCACCATGTGCCTATTATAGCACCTTTTGATAAATGCATTATGCCATGTTTGATGGCTTGAGTTGTATTTATTTGTATAGCTTGATAGCATGAGTTAGTCTCATTCTTTTTTAGGACATCTGATCATGTATGTCGTGTATAGTGAGTTGTGATAGAATTATATGCATGGGAAAGCTTGTTAACCTATAATATTAAAATTACATTGATGATAGGTGCATATCAAAATGTTATTCCATGTTTTAATAAGTGATTTTCATGTAAAATCTCACCATCTATGAATTGAGAGAGATCTTCAGTCCCAAATTATCGACTCCATGGATGGACTCACCGTGTTTGGTTTGATTTACTAGATGAACTAGGAGAGATACATTGGTTTTCCATTTACGGGATCTTATAGAGAATTACGTGGTACTGATGAGTGAAAATAGTTCCCTAGGTGAGAAACCAAGGATAGACGCATTAGTTATATGGTTATGCCATGCCATGGGTGAAACCTGATACCCTATGTGATATACTTGTTACGGACTCAGAGTCACCATGCCATGAGTGATACAAGGGACACCTATATGGGTTTCCATGGATGGAGACAGTGGAATTTCTTCTATTAGGAACACCTTTATATTCCCTTTGGATTCTATATAGATCACCTTGGATGTACTCGGGACTCCACCTTTGTATTTGATGGCTTGTTTTCCCACTTTATACGTGTTGACACTAATTTTTATTAAGGGAATGCTAATGTGTTGTCATGTATATGTGTCACCAATCCAATGAAAAATCTGGGGGTATTCCTATCTTGGTTTCATAGATGATAATAGATCTTGTATATTTATTATGACTTGTATAGGTACCTCGTTTCATACATCCATCTTAGGTCGTAGCTGGTGGTATTGGTCGGGTGTCAACTTAGGAACCCATACCAAGGTATTCTTATTTTATTTAATTATTTTCTACACTTATCATATCCTTGAACACTGTCATTTATTTAATGCATGAAATGGATTGTCCCATACACCATTGGTGGAGGCCAACTAAGATTATATATCACACCTTTATTGGGCCACCCTTGGAACCCAAGCAGATTTTATGATTGATGTTATGGGAAAAGAGAAGTGTGAGGCTTCCAGTGATTAATGGATTTACATCTATATGATAGAGTCTCGGGGTAGAGGAGAAAGACTATGACCAATATTCTTGTAGTAGTAGTTTTTTCCTTTTTGTGTATCTTTCTATCATGTAGTATATACCTATATCACTTGCTCTTCATGAACTTTAACTTTTGTATAGTATTGTACACATAATCATCATCATTGTGGTATCCATTTTTATTCATATTTTACATGTTACTTATATTTATTGGTTTATTTACATTATTCCTGATGTTGTATGTTCTCTATTTATGCTTCAATATTTTTCATTCTATCATTTGATCTTATGAACACTCTAATCTATGAGAGAATAATCTCCCCATGGATACAACCTAGTCCCTTTTTGTAATTGATGGCCTCTAGAGTTCGGTGAGGCACACGTGAGGTCTTCTGGCCCACCATCTCAAAGAACTATTCAGTGGAAACAAGGATGAGACACTAAAGGATGCATGGGTTGGTGTGTGATAAATGGTGGAAAAGCCCTAATATTTAGTTTCTTATATTTGGAAACTCAAATAAAAAAAGGGGGTTGGATATAAGGGACATTATGGGAAGGTTTAATGTGAGTGTATGGACAATACTCATCATAAAAGTCCTTGATTATCCATTATATTTTAGGAAATGATTTTTTCTCTATATTTTTTGAGTTGATTTTGGATTTTAGAGCTTTTTTTGAAAATGGAAAGTTTAGAGGTATTTTAGGGGGAATGGTTTCGGTGCATAAGCTGTAGATTGTGCGGTAAATATGCGACCCTTACTATAAGTTTATTAAAAAGAAACCCACATGGTTGGTTAATGGTCTACAAAACCATTCATCATAACTTTATAAGGTGTAAATTTTGTGTATTTATCTGTTTTTATTCATTTAGTTTCCATATTAGGATTCATTTAGTTATTTAGCGATTGTTTTTTATTTAAATTTTTTGTAATTACCCATAGTGATTTTTTTCCTCTGTTTTTATTTTATTCCATATATTATCATGCCTAATTGATGGGCCCCAATAATTTCCTTAGAGGTAGATATAGAAAACATTCTATGGGTGAATCCCCCTATTGATCAAAATTTGATTAACGCAATTGTAAGAATGGTTTGAGCTATAGAGCATGTTATAATAATTGGTCTTGCCCAACATCAAGAAAACATTATATGCCTAATATAGTATAAGGACTAAGACAACAAATTTCTTCTCCATCACCCTACATCCTTACAAGTAATAATAACCCTTATGATGATAAAGTGTAGCTTGAGAAGATTCAAAGGATTTTAAAATTCCTCAAGACTTTAATTGTAGTTAATGTGAAATTTACTTCATTTATGCTTTAGTGTCCCAAATATAAGTGGTGGGAATTATTGTTTTTGGTCAAAAATACATAATAATATTGAATGGAAGGATTTAAGATGTATGCTTAATCAATATTATAACTGGTCACTTTGGATCTCATAACGACTTTGGAGTTCGTAAGCTTGTACCATGGTTGTAGGACCATCTTAGAGTATGTGAATATGTTGGTAGAGTGGTTATATTTTGATCCATATATAGTTTCCAATGATTGGTTAAATGATTTACAAGTTTAAATGGGTCTCTTAATAGACATTCAATTTCAAGTATTCCTTTTTAAGCTCAAATCTTATACAGAAGTGGTAAACTATGATATAATGGTAGATATCAACCAAAAGGGGATATCTGGGATGCTTGACACCCCTATAACATTAGGTTATAGTAAAGGGTACTTCTTCTGAGAGGAAGAGGGAAAAAATGAGCCAAGAAGATGTAGTAGCAGTGGTTCATGACCCCAATCCGAGTTGGCTACTTCGAACCATATGTGAATAGGGAATTTTATTTTCCACCAGTACAGTAAGGTAGGTTATATAATTCCTTATTTCCTATAAACTCTTTATACATTCCACTTATTTGGTAATGAAGGAAAACATCAAATATTCTACAAGAATGATCTTCTAGTGAGTATTAGTGAAGCATCCTCAACTCCTAATGAATCACAAGCATTGTTTTATACCTCCAATGAAGATGGATCTCATTATCATAGATATAGAGTTAGAGTAAAATCCTTATGCTAAAAATGTTTGATAAGTAATGAGACCCAATTCAATGGTAGGACTCAAACTTAGGTTGAGAGTAGAACAATTCTTGTAGTGGAGGAGACTTCCATGGAATCAAAGGATGGAACAATGACTATGAGAGGAACCATTATTGTTATATAATCTATGGTTATTACATGGGATGATACATTTGTTTCTAAATCATTTATTATACTATGAATATAATTAATATTCCCTCCAATCTTATTCCTTATGATATAAAAATATCGACTCCCCTCGAGAAGGGAAGTAGCAATGATTTGAATATTCCTATTGCATCATCTTTGTATTTAAAGTGGAGTTGTATTAGTATTTTCTAATCCTTAAAATGGAACATTTTGATATCATTTTTAGAATGGACTTGATAATGACCTCCAAGGTTCATATTGATTTTTATCATCAAATGGTGTCTTTTACATCCCAAAGTGGTAGTGTTCATATTTTCCAAGGAGAGTGGGACCCACTTTCATGTTAGGTGGTACCCCCATCCTGAAGTCAGTAGGATTACATTTCAGGTTACATCCTTATTACAATAATCTAATGAGGTGAATTTTAGGATATGGTTAAGGCCCAAGGTTTTATAATTCCTTGAGGTATTTCTAAATGATTTCCCATGGTTTTTTCTATAATGCGCAGTTTAATTCTCTATCGATTTCATTTTGGGGACACAAATGATATCCTTGTTGTCATATTATATGATTATAGTATAATTGAAATAGTTTAAATTCTTTCTAGATGAATTATATTCTAGGATTGATTATTTTCCAAAGTGTGTCTTCATGGGCTTCACCGATGCTTTTTACAAAGACTCGAAATAGTTATCTATGGCTCTATTTTGACTAGAGAAAGATAAATAGAGTAACTATAAAGAAAAAATATATCATAACATATATTGGTGATATGTTTGATTAGTTGAATGGGGCACAATGGTTTTCTAAGATTAGTCTTAGATCAAGTTATCTTCATATTATGGTGAAAGAATATGATATTCTAATGATGTATTTTTTAATCAGGTATGACCATTATAAGTACCTCTTAATGTAATTTGGTTTAACTAACTCTCATGATGTTTTTATGGAACTAATGAACTATACATTCCATCAATATCCTAACTCTTTAATTATGGTATTTTTTATGATATTCTATTTTATTTTAAAACTGAAGATAAGCATGATGGAATTTTAAAATAATCATAGATATTATTCAAGATCATAGGATCTATTCTATACTACCTAAGTATATATTATATATCTAAGAGGTTATGTTCTTAGGGAATGTGGTTTCTAAACAGGGTATTTTGGTTGATCCAGATCAGGTGAAAGCAATTATTTCTTAAAGAAACCAAAAAGATCATTAAGATGAAGAGATTTATTGGACTTGTAGGATATTACCAATGATTTTAGAAATGTTTCTGCATATTGGAATCACCCATGATTGATCTCACATATAAAGAGTTAAAATTTCAATGGATCCTTACATTTAAAGCATATTTTAATGAGTATAAGTAGTAGTTGAATTCATCTTTTATCTTGATATTATTATAGGCTCGATAGGGTTATGTGGTTTGATGTGATTAATCAGGTATGGGCTTGGATTATGTGCTCATATAGGGTAAACATGTTGTGGCTTAGGTTTATCACCAACTTCAACCGTGATATATTATCTACCAACCACATTACCTTGCACTTTACTTGTTTATACATGCTCTTAGGTGTTAGTGAATCATCCACTTGAAGGAGGAGTTCATAGTCTATTTTGATTATATGAGTCTAAGCTAAATATTTTCTAAAAAAATTAAACTTTTTCTAATGTATATGGGTTGAATATCTTCAAACATTTTATCTTTACTTAACCTATATGATATTAAAGTGGATCATGGTCATCGATACCCTTATTAGGAAATTTCTATCTGGGATTTGAAAGAGTCTACTAATGCATGGAATTTAATGGTTCTCTTTCCCAGATACTTTTGGAGGTGAAGGAGGAGAATCAAGATTTGTTTCTTTCCAGTATCTAGTCAATTTCTTATCTTCTCAAGCTTATTCACCATGATTTACTGGTAGATGAAGAGTGTATATGCATGAGAATATTTATATATGGTAGGGAGACTACTACTCAGTGTTCATTATCTCTTGAGGGTATTTTCTATTTTCAAAATCAGGATGTTGTCCCTTTATCCATCATAAGAGAGGTAATGAATTGTTTCCATTACTCCCAATAGTCTATCCACCTAGGTACCAGGAAAAAAATATTATGAGATGAAGTTCCAATAATAGTGGCCAAGTATGAGACATAACATAATGGAAATCATGTCATGATATTATACTTGATATTAGATAAAATTCAGGCATCAAAATCATTTTGTTTTTCACAACCTCAAACTACATCCACATAGATATAGGAAGAGATATGCATATAATTTTCATAGGGTTACCTCATTCTACTCTGGGAAAGAATGTTATCTAGTTCAGGATTGATCTATTGTTAATGTTATCCCATTTCATTCTAAACAAAGATTCCAATAAGGTAGATAAGATTGGGAGATTGTATATGTGGTGGTCGTTGGATTAAATATAGTGACTTATTCTATCAACATAGATTGATATCCTTTATTCCCCTTTAATTTTTTGAAAGGCCTCAAAGAAGTAATAGGATCTCAGGTAAATCTGAGAATGGTTTACCACCCAAAAACTAATGGGTAGACAGTAAAAGAAACCAATATTTTATAGGACATACTCTGCACCTGTGTATTCAACATTATAGGGTCTTTGGATGTCCTATTTTCAATGGTTATATTTTCTTAAAATAACAGTCACCGGTGATCGATCATGATGGCACTTTGGAAGATTTCTATGGTCGATAGTGTTGGTCTCCCCTCTGTTGGACTAAGGTGGGTAAAACATACATAGTGGGACTCATTATTGAACATTATACAAATAAAGGTATTTTGATTATCCATCAATGGTTGGTGATATCTCAGAGTCACCATCAATCTTATGTTTATCTTTGGTACTGTCCTTTGGAATTCTCACCATGTTGTGTAGTATTACTGAAGATATCACATTAGTTGGGTCATTGTATGACTTATAAGTATGGGAATCTTAATCAAGGGTATGTGGGACCCATATAGGTCACTGAAATGATTATAAATTTCATGTATCAATTGGTGTTACCAACTTAGATGACATCAATTTGTGATGTCTTCCACATCTCTAAATTCAAGAAGTATAACCCAGACCATCCCTTGTTCTGAATTGGGAAAGATCAATCTAGAGAATGATGTCAGGTTGAATAAATTGCTAGTTATTATTATTGACAATCGGGAAAATTTTCTTCATGAGAAATCAATCCCTTTAGTTTGAGTGTTATGGAAACAAAAGAGTGAATCTCAGGGGACTTGGGAGTGGGAGTCTTTTATGAGGGAACATTGAACTCACATATTCCATTACAATCCACCTTTGAGATAAATTTTTTAGGGTTTATAGTGATGTAGTAGAGATAACTTACACACCCATGATGTCATTTTCCACAATGAAATGTATTTTTTATTGGTTTTTATCCTTACATTTCATTTCCAAGTCATTAATTTTGAAATTTGAAAAAATATATGGGATAGTGACTATAACATATTTCAGACAAGGTTCAAAATTACCATGTAATATAAAAAATATTTATTATTGGTTATTTTTAGTTTTGGAACATGGTTTATGTAACTATAATACTTTACAAAGTTTTCCTAGCTCTACCAAAATAGTTGGTGAATGATTCAGAAAATTATGCAACCAAAATGTGTGGTCTTCCCACACTCTTAAGAATGTAAAATTCTAAAATTTCCCCCCTTCAAATTAAGCACCCTTAACCTAAAATTTCTACCCATTTCAAACCCTGAATTCCTCTATCTCTCTATATACCCTTTCTCCATCTTCTAAGGCTTGATTTTATGGTATTTCTTTGATGATTTTTCAAAGAAATCACCTAATAAGTGATTCATTCAACATTTAATGGTTCTTACCATCAACTATTCATGGTTTTGTTTTTACCCTATGTCTATGGTAGATTAAGGTTGGTCCATTGTAAATTTAATTTCCTGAGTTTTTGTTTTTATGGATAATTATTTCATTTTGGGATTCTTACTTTGCATATTAAGCGAATTCTCTCCCTTTTCAAGTGTTTGATGTGGATTAAGTTGGTTGGTTCTGTATTACCGCCTTTTAAATTTAACCTTTTATGATTTTATTTTAAAAATATAATTCCTAAGATTCTAACGATGGTATTTAAAGATGTTTTAAGGAAATATTTTTTATATTATTAATCCCTTGGTTCTTCCGTCATTTTTAGATGACTAAAGTGATTTTTTAATCTCCTTACAAGTTGAATCAATTATGTTCATAAATTTTTTTTGAAAATAATTTTTAGAATAGTTTTTCAAAATAGTTAAACTTAATGTGAAACCCTAGTTTATTAGGTAAAAATTCTAAAATGGGAGAAATCCCCTTCCCACTCATTATGTGTGCCTCCCTTAGTAGTGAAGTAATGTCATATATATCCCCACTGGCCAGTGGAGTCGTTTTATATTCATTACACTAATTAAGTGTATTTACGTAACTGATGAAATAATTTCACTAAGAGACCATATCCTTATTGACCTTCAGGTTCACTCCCATGTTATTTATTTCAAAGGAATGTTTTTAAAATTCCTTCATTGATTTTAATTGATAAAAGAGAAATATGATGCCCCATTTTTTCTTAAAAAAATAATTCTTAAGTAAATGTATTTATGTTCAAACTATCATACATTGGTTTTTCTAAAAATGGTTGTATATATAACACCTGATGGGATATTATAAGATTTTTTATTATTAAACACTACATACACTAATGGGTATATGTTGACCCTATTTTATCTAATACACAAAATGTTAAAGCACTGCTTGGAAGTGGTAGGTTCTTAGGTTTTAATCATTTGGATTATAAAGGTCTCATGGTGGGTTGTTATCCATTATGTCACATGGGGATGGGTGGAATATTTTTTTGCTTCAGTATGTAGCATGTATATATGACACGTTTTTTAGTGAAAATATAAAGGTTTAATTATTTATAAGTTCTATTTACTACTGTATAGTATTTAGTAGGGTGTCGTACCCATGGGTATAATTTTGTAACCAAACATTCAAAACTAAACCACTATAAAAAATGGTCAAAATATTTTTGTTTTATTTATATATTGAAATAGAATATACAAAAGATGAAATAGTGAATTATTATATAAACTAGTCTATGAAGAAAAATTATTTGAAACAAGTTGATGATGAAATAGTATAAACAGTGATTGAGAAAAAAATGATCGAGAAAAATGCACGGGGAATTTAAACTAAGTTAAATAGGATTATTCATTCATAAAACATTAATCAATTCATGAATTTGAAATTTTTTTGATTAATCTCCCTCAACAAGAGTTAAAAAATTAAGAATAATGATTCTTGAATTATCACAATTCATGATCCACTCAAAAAAATAGAAATTTGATGAAAAAATTAATTAGACATGGTATCACATAATACTTTTAAACATTCAAAACTAGGATTGAATGGGACAAAAACATTTTTTATTCATTCCATAATTTATCTCACTAACCAATTATGAAATTTGAAGAATAAATAAAATGAATAATCAGGAATACACCTAACTGTATTAAACCCTTGAGCAATAATTTTACAAAAATATCATAATTAATTTTATAACAAAATTCAAAAATAAATAAATAAATGAAGAACTAGAAAGAAAATCTATCCCTAGATTGAGATCTTTGTTACTTTATTCTTCCTTTTCTCATCTGGGACCTCTATCATATCACAAATATCTCATAATTATCTCGGTCTATGAGTCTCTAAATTCAAAAATGTGGCCTCTTCTACAGTCTAGATACTTATAGAACTTAGGGAGTTGGATGAGATTAGGAGAGACATTTTTGAAAATTCAAGTATTTACACTGACACAGTCAAGGTATTTCCTTATTCTGTCATCCAAAACATTGAATTTAAAGTTGGATATAGATCCTTCTCTTTAGTTCCATACTTAAGATTATTCATGGTAAATTAAAATCTTAGTGTCCTAGACCTTTCATTGTTCTAATAATATTAAATAATAGAGCTATTGAAATTGTTAGGGAAGAAAAAAGACTGATGTTGTTAAATGGTAAAAGAATCAAACTTTATTTTGCAGGGCATCCAAATGGTTTGGATTCTATATTATTCTTGAATGTTGATATTCACTAAATTATAACTATATAATTTAAATTAAGCGATTCATAGGAGTCGACCAATGGTATTTCTATTTTTAGTTTTTGTTTTTTTGTTAAGAATAAATTTCTATTATTTCTCTATATTGTTTTGCCTCTTTCCCAATGGATTTTATTTTCATCATATTCTTGTACATTTTTTCTTTAAGAATGATGTTGAGGTGTTAAAAAAAGAGAATAGTTCCCATTATTTCTTAACTCAAATGAAAAATCGTATTTTATTAAGGGAGATTATTATTTTAATTTCTATATTTTTACCTTACTTTTTATTTTAGTTGTTTTTGCATGATACTAAAGGAAATTATACTAAATTATTTTTAAATTTATTCACTATATAAAATTAAGTGTGCTGGAGTATTACCCATGGTTGTTTGTGTTTAAGTTCATCTTCTTGATTGTTTTGGGTGTTAGAATTTTGTTTTCTTTACCAATGAAAATTTAATTAAATAAAATTTTAAAACATTCAACACCCTCTTAAATTGTAAACTAAATTTTTACATGATTCTATTTTAACTTAATTAAGAATTATTTTTCTATACCTTAATGATAATGCATGAGTTTACATAATCTATTGAAATATATTTTTTGTAGAAAATTAATATTATTTGAACTAAATTGTGATAATTGAACATATCATTAAACTATTGAATTGAAAACCTGTTTTGAACTTTAAAATTAAAATTTTTTTCTCTACCTTTTAATTTAACTTTGGGGGAAAAGTTTTGTTTTAATTATGGGGGAGGGAGTCTTTATATGGGCTTACATTAAAGATAAAACCTAGAATATTAAAATTTCCCAAGAAAAAAATCATAAATATTGATCATTTATAATTCAAGAACAAAAAATTCAATCCAATAATAAATAAAAACTAAATGGAATTAAAAAACTATGAGAAATAAATATCCCCTATGAAAATATAAGGAAAAGGGTATTGTTCTGGTCCTCCTTTTCTTATTTGGAACCACTTTTTTAATTCAATATATCATCATATCCCCCCCATCAACCAAACTACCTCAAAAAATCCACTATACATACACTAGTAGGAAACAACCACTGGTTGCATAGCTACATCCTTCTACATCCACCCTAAACATCAGTGATTCCACCACAAATCCACCACTAAAATCTACTACCACCACTCAAATCATTCTACCATCAGCTCTAATTACTGCTTGCTACTGTTGGTTTCTCCTCCACTGGTAGATCAATATTTCCTACCAGTATATTATAAATCCAATGAAATCCTCGATCTTATTAAATCTAACATATTGCCTATAGATTTGATGTCTTCGCCGACTGATGAAGCCTCTTGATACTACTTAATCAACCCTCCCTCCTTCAAATTTTATGCCATCGAATCTCACTGACCATGACCGCCTACATAATAAAATTGTAACATACCACTATCACTAGATATGGAATATATTGATGACATTTTTGATGGATTTGAAACCAATTTTCTAATGATGAAGATGAATGAGTTGATGACCAAGATTTTGGATTTCGAAGTTGAGGCCAGCAGATTTGAAACTCGAGCTTCATCATTATTGAGGAAGTGGTCGATGCCTTTCAAAATCAATCCCTAAAAACTTAAATAAACCCAAGTTCAGTGCTTGAAGAAGAGTTCATGGAATCCAAAATAAACTCTTTCCACTCCGTTGAAGCTGAATCGAGCCCCCTCATTTGAATCTTCCTCCCAAAGCCACTACGCCCCCTCTAAGGAAAGAAGATGAACCCACAGGCGGTGAGTTAAACAATAATAATTGAAAAAATATAAAATATTAATAATAAATAATAATAATAATATTTAATAAAAAATTTTACATAAAAATAAATTATATCATTTAAATCTTATAATAATTATAATAAATAAATGATAATATTAATTTATTTATCAATAAAAAATTATACAATTAATTCAATAATAAAAAGTGTATCTAAATTTTTGTGTTAATATTTAAATATTTATATGTCAATAATTAACTTAATAATTATAAATTTTATATATTTTTATTAATAATTATTATTATTATCATATGTATATATATAAATATATTTATTAATAATTATTTTAATGATAAAATGATTATATATTACCATAAAATTTATATTTCTATAATATCATTAATAATAATAATGAATTAATTATTTTTTGTTTAATTATTTTTGTTATAAAGGTATGTTGTGGTTGTTAAAGGGTTTTTAATCAATTCACTTGAAATTGAATTAAAAACTGATGTTATGACACGTGGATGATGAAAAATAGAGCACTAATCTTAGTCAGCGCATAACATAGGTGATAACCTGGAGAACAATAGAGAAAAAGTTCATATCCAAATTGAAAAGTTGATAAATCCTTGGAATTATTGAAATGGGAGACTGAGACAGAGATATGTTATTGGAGGAAAACCAGAGGTTCTAAAAAAGCAGAACAGGAGTATAGCATTACCCTTTTTATTCAAATTTTTAGTGGCAAAAATTCTTTCTCATCCTTTTCTTATTCCATTTAATTTGTAATTATTCTTGGATAGAATTTTTTGGTCTTGAGTTAGAAATAAATTGTGGATAATTTTTTTGTGCTTGTGGAATTTTAATATACTGGGTTTTATCTTTAACAAATTCACAGTTATAAATTTTCAACATTTATAATTGATCAGCGAGATCAATTCTAGAATCTATTATTTTTTTCATCTTTTAATCATAATTTCAAAACATTAAAAATATTTGCTGAGATCACTTTGGGTGACTTTTTCATCATATTTATATTATTTTGAGTGGTTCGTTAAGTGGTGAACTTAAATAATCATTCTTATGAATTTTTAATCTCCTAGAGAGGGAGATTAATGAAACCCATTTTTGATAATGAAAAGTCAATTTAATTACTATGATAGAAGAAACTCATTTAACCTAGTTTGTTTAGATTCCATGTGCATCCATATTTATCATTTTTCTCAATATCTATTTTTAATATTTGATTATAATTTATTTTATCATTTATTTTTTATCATCTATACCACTACCAAAAAACACATTTTCATTATAAAAGACAAAATATATATTTTCAACCACTGTTTACAGTGGGTTTGTTTTATAAAATTGGTAAACACTCATTCCCTTTGGATAAATAATTTTACTTCCACATTATTTGTTTTAGTAGGTTTAATAAATAATTAAAATAATCATGTATTAATGACGTACATTTCATGTTTTTTATCAACCAATGATTCTACTATTTGATCATAATTTCTGTTTTCACTTTTTGTTCATCGCATATCCTTCCTCATCTAGTTAAAAGAAGACACTGTTTTATTAGAAAAAATTTTAAATAGGAAATTTCAACCTCTATTTTATAGTGTATTTTTTTAGAAGTTTGGTATTCACAATAATAACATTCTTCCCATGTATTCAACCCAACTAACTACTATACATTAATAAAAAATACTTCTAAATAATTAATGTTTTATGTTTTCAATGATGAACGGTAGCTCTAGGTGGTGGATGAGACGACTATTGGTGGTGTCAGGTGCGGTGGTAGTAGATGTAGGAAGATTGTGGGAACATAATGTAGGGGATACTATAATTGGTAGAGAATAATTCCAATGGTGGATGGATGGCTTCGCAGTGGATGAGGATGCTATCGGTGGCTCAGTTTCAGTGAAAGAAGAGAAGGGGGTTGGTGGTGGATCATCAGTTCTTCCCCAATAGTAGAAGATACAGTGTTCAACATCATTGCATCATTTTTAAAATAAAAAATAAAAAATCACAATTAATCAATATTAAAAATAATTAAGAGTTAAAATATTAAATATTATATATTAAAAAAATCAATTATTTATTTCAATTAAAGACAAATCAAAAGTTGAATTAATAAAAAGATAAAAAAAACTAGATAAATTAAAATAAAATTCAGATTATTAATATTTGAAATCTAAATAATAATTATATTGTAAAATTAAAATACCAATATATTAAAATAAATGATAAGAAAATTTAAATTATAAAAAATTAATTTTTTTTAAAAATAATGATAAATAATTTATTTAAATAGCCAAAAAAATATAATGCTTCAAATTAATATTTAAAATGATAACTATAAAAAAATAAAATTAAAATTAAATAAAGGTAATTAATTATTTAAACTATATATTATATAATTAAACATTAAAATGGAGAATTAATAATTTAAACTTATAAATTAATAAAGTATAGTTAATTAACATAAACGCATGATTAATTAATAAATTTTTAATAAATATTGATTAAAAAGATGTGGCTAATCAACTGATTTAAATTCAACATGAATATAATTTGTTTGGTATATTCTATTTAGATTCCCATCAAACCACACATATTTTTGGATTGCATGTAGTATTTATATATTTATTCAGTTATGGGATGTTATCATGTTTTAGTTTATATTTATTTTATTTTTGAAGCATGTTCTGATGTTTATTATTTTTATATTTTTTAGTGCATGAAATTCCAATGTATTGCAAGATCATTTCATGGTCTTAGTTAGGACTTTGTTTTCTTATTTTTTGACAAAATTCATTCCCAGTTATTGTTCTTGACTTCCATGCATTATTTGTCAGCTTTTAATGATTATGAACTCCTTTAAGGCCTTATTCTGGAATGGATCGGGTTCCCGAGTCCGGGGAAGCCTAGGTTGGTTTGTGACTTTTGAAATGAACATGATGATATCAGATCTTATTTTTATTTATTATACTTTTGATTTGATCAGTTGGGTTCGATGATTTTTTAGTGTCTTGTTTTTTAAAAACATGACAATGTTTTTTGTCATTATTTTTTAACTATATTTTATTAGCAAAAAAAATTATATTAATTGCATGTTTGATTATTTTATTATATCTATGTTTGTTTAATTTTATATCTAGTAATTTTGTATATTCTCTCATGCCCACTTTTTTGGTACTTAAAAATTAATCCTGAGTATTGAAACATAATAAAATTTATTTATTTATTATTTGATTACATTCATGATATAATCATAATTCAAACATGGGAGAACTCAAAATAAATATATATATTAATTTAAAAATTGTTATTTCTTGTTATTTCTCTACACATTTGCATAGATGAAACCTAATAAGTAATCATATGTGAGGGATATCATCACAAATAGCTATCTTGACTTTATAAAAAATAAGCCCATATATTTCAATAATCGATTCAATTTAAAAATGATGGACCAATTATTCAACATGTCATAGAATGAAAAGTTTTATGATTTTTGTAAAAAAAACTATAGTACTATATAACTATGAATAATGAGACATTATAGTATTATATTTATTTTATGAATCATTTATAATTAAATAATTAATTATTTAGATTTGGTAATAAATTCATAGGAATTTCATTTACTTTAATGGGACTCAAAAATATGATACTATAATCTTCATCTATCTCGCTTTAAATTGTTTTTGTTATTTTATTTTTTTTATTGATTTCTATAATTTTTAGTTTTAATCATAGTAAAAAAATTATATTCTTAAAAATTCATCAAAGAGGATATTAATTACGTCCATAGGCTTTTTAACTGAGAGATCAACAATACTACCACTACTACAGAAATTTTAGGATTTTAAATTTTCAAATTTTTAAATTTGGCACATCATAACAGAACTTACTAAATTTTCAACACCATTCCCCAGGAAAATTGTAGCGCTAGGAGATCCTTAATAATGTGTGATTTTGGTTAAAAATAAAAAAACAGTCATGAATCTACTTTGTGTTTTTTATTATTCTAATAAATTTCTTATCACTTGGATGACTATAATGATGTGGTCAGTAGCACACATTTTCAACCAACGCCTTCCTTACCCACCCACAGTGCTTGGTTTTAATTATAGTTTTTCACTTCCTTTGAGTTCTCCATATAATTATTTTTATTTTAAATTTTATTATTTAATTAAATGTTATGATCCTTGGGGTAATGATCCATAATATTTTAATATTAGTTCATACCCATCATTTTATTATGGTGACTTTCAAAAAAATTCAAAACTCATCTCAGAAATCTAAAATTTCTATAAAATTTGAACAACTATACACACTGGAGGATGATATTAAATTTGATCCACTATTTTACGGAACCAAAACATCAATATTAGATCACATAATGTTTATTATAATGACTGAGATAAATAAAAAGATTGAATTTCAAGAACATAAAGCAATTTTCGTTTCCATAAAGTAAAATCTAGAATTAAAAATGAGTCAACTAGTCAAACTAACCTCCTCAAAACCACCTAAAATCTGAATTGAGAATTATTCTCATGAGGGAAGTGAATGAGATATTCCCTAAGAACCATCTTTAAATGATACACTTTTGGAAATAATTTTTATGATTTAAGGAAATAATAAAATATTATTTGAGCCTTATCCTAAAAATAATGCATTGGTGCATCATATCCTCCATTGGATCAATGTAAAGACTAGTGGTTTTCTTTAGATATTATTGTTTGCATGAAATGATCATTCCCACAATAATTATAATTAAAGGGGTGTCACATAAAATGTAACGTTTGGGTATATTAATGAATATGATGCACTAATTGACCGAAATTATTAAATAATGTGTTATAAAATGGGAATTAATACACAAAACGACTTAGGATCATACTAGGTAGCCCTATAAAATGATATTTCCATGTGTTGCTTGGAATGTGTTCTGTATCTTGGATGAAAGTACCTAAAAACAAAAACATCTCTTATCATATCTCATTTACACCTAAAGAAATATAATTCTACAAAGGATATAATGATCCCTCAAGTGTGATGAGACATTATGGCATGAAACATGTATACCTCCATATGTGTGAGTCTTTTTTATACCACTTCGGCAATATTTTCATCTATATTAGATAAAGATATAGATGTAGCGGTGTAATCCATTTCCTATTATCAAAATTTAAAAATGGTCTAAAAATGTATTTAATGATTAAATGTGATATTTATTACATTAATTTAATTCTATAAAAGTTGGTTCCATGCCCTATGAATTATAATTGGAACTTCTATGAAACAACAAGCATAAGAAACAATGTAATTAACACCCAAAATAGTAAAATGGATAAATATTATAAATAAATGAGGGGTTAAATGTTATAAGGTGACAATATATGATATCATAAGTATTAATATGATTCTAGTGTAAGTTAATAATATGTTTAAAGCCATTATAAATGATGTTTAGATATGTATGGTGGAAATAAGATCTAAGATTAGGGAATTATTGACCCAATTTCCATTCTTTGGGTTAAAATTTTACTCTATTGATTATTTCATGCTATGATTATGTGTAAAACGAATTATTATTATCTTATGTTGTATTATCACTTGTTTTATTTGTATTTATATCTTATAAACACAATGGTTTAATTTGGTAAATGATCACACATTATTTTTAAAATACAGTTTTAAATGTTTTCTTTTCCAAAATTTATAAGGAATCTTTAAAAAAACTTATACAACATGAGAGGCTTTTCCTTCTTTCATGAAAACTTATATCCTTGAGGAATAATTTACAAGATTGTGAGGTTATATTTAATGAAAATTTCTTATTTTATAATTTCATGACATTTCAATTAATTGATTTCTAAGGTATTTATCTCAAGAATTTTTTCAATGATTTTATCAGAGTATTTTAATCTATTTCAACACCCTTTTTAAATCTTTTTCTTAATTTAGGTTGATCTATTATGATACCATCTACCATATTTTATTGAATGGTTTATGATTATTTTTATTGTGGATGTCTTTCATTGATTCCAGTCATCCTATTACTTTATATGGAATATGGTTATTTATTGGAGAAAGTATTCATATTCCATATGCTAGTTTTTCAATATGATTATTTATGTTGATTATATTTCAACCTTTTCATATAATGATTTCATTGGACATAGTAAGTGATGGGAAGGGCCTGTTATATCTCCTCGATTCCTTAGTATGTCTCATATGATAAACGAGACTATATCATGGTTGATATCTATCCCATTATTGTTGACTTCTTAGATAAGGCCTTATGGTATGTTTTAGACATCCCGTATTATGCATTCCGTAATAATGATAATAAGTTTTAATATTTCATGTAATTATTCATCTAGTATAATTTCCATGGTTATGTTTAATTGTCACATTATTATTTATATGAAATTATTTTATCATATTTTATTCCTACCATATTATAATCAAGTTTATAATTAAATTACATGTATTTTAGTTATTCATATTTCCATATTTTTATGACTATTTATTTATAAAAGTTTTCATTGTATGTATACCCTTACTAAGCATATTAGCTTACCCCTTTTTATGTTTTATTTTTTCCTAGGATTCTATGATATTTATTATGACTGATATATAGGGGTAAGCTATGAGAATAATGGTGTCCTCAAAGTATTGTCAATGTTTTATTTTATATTTTAAATTTTAATATAATATTCAAGTATGTATCTATTTTTCCAAAACTACTAAACTATTTAGTCCTTCAGGATGTGGTTCCTTGTATAACATACCAATGCAATAAAGTAACCACTAACTATGGGATACTAGGGTTAAGGGATTTATAGTTGTTATTAGATGAAGTTTGGTATAATCCTTGAGAAAAAGATTTAGAAAAACAGAGATTAAATAATGAACTTTGATGAAAGCATATGGAAATATATTGAAATAAACAAATATTATGATTTAGATATTATTTATACCTAAATTTTTAATTTAGGTTATGTGATTCAATAATTATGTTATTACTCATTATGTTTCATAATGTTATGATTAAATCTAGTGTACGATATTTTTTTAGAAATGGAACCTAAAATAAGGAATAGAAATTATATCAACTCATGTAGGTATTGTCTTCCTAGGTAGGGTAATGTAGTTAGAGTTGATGTTTTTGCGATAGATGAACAATTTATAACTATATTGGTACAACTGACTCAGGTTATGATAAATAATCTTACACACACAGATTAGTCTGATCCAAAATTTGGTGTAACAATGTTATAACACTTCATGTGACAAAAAACTCTATCATTCAATGGGAATAAAAATCCATTTTTACATGAGTAATGGATAAATTACTTAGAAAAGTTATTTCGAACATTAGGATGTAATGAAAAGTAGAATATTTTCATGGATGTTTACTATCTCTCTGGAGACTCAGATCAATGGTGATTATTGATACAAATACTAAGGATAATGATAAAATAGAGAACATGGAATGGAAGGTTTTTAAGGAAATTTTCTATAAAAAATATTTCTCACGTGAATCTTGAGTAGATATAGAGGAAAATTTTTTGAGTTTGAAATAGAAAGAGGATGAAAAAATTACTAAGTATAAAGCCAACTATACGTGGTTTTCAAGGAATGATACAGACTACATACATAACCCAAGGAGTAATATTGACCATTTCTTCAATGGTTTGATTCCAATTCTTCAAAGGGAACTATTCGTCCAAACATTATCATCATATGAGGATATAGTATCATTTCCCATCAATATAGAGAAATAATTGTCTATGTTTTATGACTTCAAAAAGGAATCAAGAAGAAAAGGTGAAGGTAGAGAAAAATATGGATAAATGGAAGAAGGTAAAGATTGATTTTCCCAAATGTGATAATTATGTAATGAAACACCCTAGTACTTTCTTGAAGGGAATGAGTGTTCGCTACATGTGAGTAGAGAAATTCCACCAGTCTCATGATTGCAAAGTAAAGAAATAAGTTTTCTAATTCTTAAACAGTAAGATGATGTCACACTACACAAATAAAGGTCCCAGGCATCAAGGGAATAGAGATCAGAAAAAGAAAATAAATCAAGGTCAAGATTATGTTGTTACTACAGTTGAAGTGGAATAATAAAATTATTTGGTTTTTTTTATTCAATTATTATGTTATGATATTCTGGTTAAAATAATCATGGGATATATAAGGATTGTATTGTAGTACTTCTCCTTTATATATTTGGAAGCATGCATGTTTTCATTAAGGTTTTCAGGTGATCAAGGTAATCATACATTTGCTATGTGTGATTAATAGATAAATTATTTTTCTATAATAATATGTTGTGTTTATTTTTTTCATATTATAACTTTCTTATAAGTTTTTTTCATTGAATTTGGATATACATGTTTTGGATGTGTAAGAATCTATTTTTCACTCAGGTATGTATCTTTTTCGTATTGGTTTACTTTTCTATAACCGATCTAATATGGATGCCAAATGTGTTTTTGAAAGTATCAGGGGTGTCTGAGGCTTGTTCAAAACCTATAAACCAAATTTTTGGGAGAAAATTTCCCATCGCAGAGTTAGAATAAACCATTCATGGAAAGTCGAATAGTAAGTTCTAACCATGTGAGGCTAGACAGTGGGGTGATATAGGGCGCATGCTAACCATGCTCTAGGGGCATCATGACTGTTTAAAAACTACAGATAAAATTTCAGAGGTGTTTCTTATGTTTGGAACATAGTTTCCATAATAGTGTAGTCTAACAATTCACGTACCCTCATCTATTAACAGAACATGCATGGTTTTCACACAGTTTGGCAAACCGTGTAGAGGTTTATTTTGGGTGATTTGAAAATTTTACCATTAAAACCCTAATTAAATCAAAACCACCATTTAATTTTCATTATATTGGATTTCCCCCTCCTATTTGATTCCTTTTTATATCTTTTAAGGACTATACTAGTATTTGATATCAAGAATCCATCTAAAGTCTGATTCATTCGTCATTCGTATCATTGGATCAACTTTGGTAAGATCTTAATTCCATTTCAATCATTAATAATTTTTATTCCTATCAATGAAACTATATAAATACAGGATCAAATGTCCCAATTTCATTGAATTTATCTATTCTTCATATCTCTTCTTATCCAAGCCAAACATGAGGCTAGTACTGGATGAAGAGAATCATACAAGTACGAGGTAGGTGGTCTATAACTCATCCCTCAAGTTTCGTCATTTTATAAATTGTTCTGTGGTCATTCCAATTTCATTAGGCATTATCTACTTAATTTATATTCCTTTATTTTAGTCTATAGAAACGTGTTCTAATACCCATTTTGTATATGCTATTCATTATTGGTGCTTATGTCCACAAAGTTGACCACCCCAAGTAGGGTATTTCCATATTTATTTTTTTAATTTCCATTTATGACTAAGTGGTTTTTTATAACCACTTATCTCCACAATTCAAGTGAGTGTATTCACCTTTCTAATGGTAAGACCCTCAATTTAATGAATTTTTAATTGATGAATGTATTTTACCATGTTTCTTTCCACATCACTTGTGGAAGGTGAGTTCTTAAATTTGGTAAATCAATCGTAAATGGAAATGCAAAGTATGTTTATATAAATGACTTGGCCCAGTTAATATTAAATGAATTGAATTTGTTTTCTCAACCTTATCCCATACTTATAAGGTAATGAATGGTAAATGAGAGAATCAAGTAATTAAACATGAAATAACTTAAATGGTTGCATGCTCTTTGGCCTTATCACACTAATGGAAGGCAAGGCTTGATCTAAGTGAACTTAATAGAACATATGATTAATTATATACTCCTAATTATTAACTGAATTAATTATGATGTACTTAATTACATGTGGACCTTGACATCATTATAGGAGTAGTTAAAATCTATTTGTCTTTTGGATTCCTGAGGTAATGCATTGAGCGCTCATGGAAACTATTCTAATTCAAGGATGTTGGTTTCCTTTGTTGATGCCTACTTTCAAACCCGATCCTCAGCTATCAATGGATTCCCATTATGACAGTATATGATCCTTTGTTTACTTTTAAAGGATGCCTTGGATATAATCATTGGATCATGCATGGTTTCTAGGAACATGTCATTCCTTGGTTATATCCTTGGGGTTAGCCATTTCTTATCCCATTTTACCTTGGATGTATTCCTTGCACTCAGTTAGATCACACTATTATTGTAACACCCAAGACTTTTATTTTATATAAATCATCAAAGGAATATTTTTCTACACAACACTTTCTTGTCTTGCTTTACACGAAATCGCGACCTTCCTCAATAGCTTGCGTCGTACGCAATACCGAGTTTCACTAAACAATGATATGCTATTAACATATTATTAAAACTAGCCGTTATGAATAGTAAAAACCACTTTTGGAAATTTTATAAATTTTATTTTTCAAAATGGACTTCATTTTTGGATTCGGAATATCGAAATTATCCTAGGGTGAAATTTTGGTATTTTTCTGAAAACTTTCAATTTTTGATGAATAGTGAAACCACTAAGTGGAAGTTAAAAAACTGAATTTTTCATAAAACTTAATTTTACCACTTTGGCGAGTGGAATTTCAAAAATCCGAGAGACACGGTTGATGTCAGTATGTAAAATGTGGTTCAATGAGATGAAAATAATTTTTTGGTGAATAGTAACTTTTTACCTTTTTTACCATGATTAAAAGTAAATAGGGTAATTAAGGGTAAAAATGATATTATTATTACCCTAACACATGTCCTAATTCTATTGGAAAATTGTAATTTGACCAAAAACAACCTTAGGAAGAAAATATGACCATTTAGGCCCACTTGGATTAGATTAGGACATTTATTATTAATTTATTTAAAGAAGGGTTAAAATAGTTAAAATCAAAGTTTAATAACTAAATCATTTTTAATATGAGGTTATACATAAGATAAATTCAACTATAAATATTCCTTAGAAATATAAAACTATTTCCTACATAATCGTATTTTATTTGTAATTTTTAGACATTAAATAATTTAATTTATTTAGGACACAAAGATGATGCAGTAATTATCTTATTAATGAAATATTGACATAATTGATGTTATAGACACCAAAATAAATGTAATTTGAGACTTTTTATGAATTAAAATAATTTTATAGATTAATATTACATGTTAATATTTATTTAATTAACTTTGTTTGAACTAATCATTCTGTTATTATTTTCACAAAAATCAATTACTAAATAGTGTCAAAATTGACATAAAATATTTTTTAAAACAAATATTATATTAGTAATTGTTATTTTATTCCTAAAAATCTAAGGTTCGGCCAAATGACTTAGATAAGGTTATATATATTAATAATAAACAACTTGGGGTTCGTTTGGATGCTTATAGTAAGTTTATTAACCTTATAGTATAAGAACACAAGAAGACACGGTAAAAGTAAAATTATTTAACTTAATGTTAAATCTAAATGATAAGGTTAAAATAGGAACCTAAACTTGTCTAAATTATATTGTATGAGAGGCTTTAGACCCATCCCCACCTCAGATTCGAAATAAATCAATTTGTAGCTATTTAAAACCGAACATGACTTTATAATAAAATAATATTTTTAGTTATTCCAAAGGTGCCCCTCTCCTCCCTTATAAAAGGGCACCTCCTCCCTCTCTTCCTCACACCACTTTGAGCCTTCAATCTCGGCCAACCCCTACCACTTTCCCCTCTCCACTTCCCTAGAGACATACTAGAGGTCATGTTCTTCTTCAATGACCAATTTTAGTGCCCTAAAAGGAGGTCTCAAAGAAGCACTTCAAAGAAGAGGTAATGTCTGTTACCGATTCTTTCATCTTTATTTCTTCTTCCACTTCTTCTTATTTAGTTGTTTCATTTTGAAGTAATAACATCAGTATCAATCATATACTGATATGTTCTTATAAGTATGAAACAACCCTATTTTACCATCTATCCATCCTACAGAAAAAGAAATCACCGCGCGTGTGTACGTACGGAATACCGTCTCCACGCTGTGGTGTAATCTATTTTCCAACACCACCTTACTTGGATGGGTATAATGGTGTAAATAATGACTATATATGACTATTGTAAAGTGATATTGATTCTGAAATAGTATACATACACTCCAATACAATTCCCCGATCATGGGAACGATATCATCGCTCATGCGTACATACGGAATACCGTCTCCACGATGTGATGTGACTCGTTCTACATGATTTTCATTGCATAATGATTACATAAATTAATTGAGTGAATAAATATGATATATATTACACTAATACCATTTTGGAAATGAGGTATCTATAAACTAAAAATAAAAATAAGAATTTATTCGACAAGACATGCATAAGAACAAAAAGTAATAAACACCCGAATAACAAGTAGTAATGAAATATTACTAATAATAAGATAAGAATATGAACATATATTATATCATAAAAATAAGTATGATTCTGGAATAAGTCAATAACATTATTTAAATCATTATACAGGAGGTTCGGACACGTACAAAGCATATCGGACCTAAGGTAAGGGAAATATCACAATCTCATTTTTATCCGAGTTTGTTTATACTTTAGTATTTACTGGGGTGTATTTTATCATCCACATCCATGATTCCTCAATATGTAATATTGATTCCATCCACCTACCATTGTTTAAATCCAATTTTACCCTTATTTGAGTTTTTATTAAAAGATATAAAAGAAATCTTTTGTCGTTTTTCATACGAGGTACTTTTTTACTTTTCCGACAAAAGTACGAGAAGAATGTTTTTTTTAACTTATACGGAATGAATGGATTTTTAAAACATTATTTCCAATAATCTTCCTTTACAAGTTTTCAAGTTTATTTTTAACCAACTTCTTTTAGTTTAAAATTATATGACATGTAAAGAAAGAAAAATGTATTTGAATTAGAAAGGATATTTTCCTCAAGAATGGAGTACAAGTGTTTTGTCAAAATTATTTTCCATCTAAAAAAATAAAGGGTTCTGTTTCTATCCCTATTATTAAATTTATTTGATTATGTTGTGATGGAATTATATTTTTATGAATCCCTTTATCTTATATGAATTTTTTTATGATGTCACGATGTTTAAGATTCCCATTTTTGTTACATGGGTTATGTTATGATGTATGGTTTATGATTTTGTGGCACACATAAGTATGGTATCATTATGAGATGGGTGGGAACTATATCTCCCTCCAATGCATTGGGTAAAGATTTTATATCTCATGAGATAGACATGGCTGGAACGGTAGGTTACACCTGTTCAGTGAAGCAGGACTGAAACGAGGGTAACGCGGTTCAGAAATGGACTTTGTCCACTAAGATAGTCTTGGCAATGAGTCTTGACTAATAAGAAATGATTCTCTATGATTATGTGTGTATGCCACAAAGTTTCATGTTTTAAGATATAATTTTTTGATTACATTTCACTACTATGATTTACCCCATGTTATGAAATTATGATCTCTTTTTCAGGTTAAGATTTCCAAAAGTTATGTTCTTATGTATATGATATGATTTATATTTCTTTTGTTTACCCTTACTGAGCATTTGAGCTCACCCTTTTGTATGTTTTATTTCCCCAGGTCAGGAATAAGGTTATTAAGTAGAATATTCCAAAAAGGGACTCTAGATATGATGAAATAAATGGGAGGCAAAGTAGATTCTTTATGAACCAGTTGTTTATGTTTCCCAGTTTCTAAAGACACTATACCTATACGGTCCTTTATTGGTTTTTTTATATGTTGTAATAAGTGTGCTTCAATTTTGAAGTAATAACAATGTATGTAAAGTATGGGTCGTTATAGTTGGTATCAGAGGAAAGGTATAGTCAACCTTTGGAAACTAGGATGTGAAAGCCTTAGTAAGAACCCTAAGGATAAGTCTAAGCATAGAACACAATCTTAGTGTTTTAGAAATGGCCATGATTAACCTAGGATAAGACCTTAAGTGTGAAATCTTATTCTTGATTATGTGTTTTTCCTATTATAACTAGTGTTTCTCACACTATTCTTCTTGGTTTTAGTCAATGGATGGAACCCAAAGGAACCATGTTAATGAGGAATGCAATGGGAAATGCAATGATTGTCCCCCTGAGCAACCAAATGTTATGGGAGATGGAATGAAAAATCTTGTAGCCATGCTCACACAACTTTCTCAAGCTATGAATCATGCAGGACTTCCAAACGAGCAAAGGAAGGAGCAACATTCTGTTGAATCCTTCATGAGACAGCGTCCACCTTCTTTCAGCGGGTCTACTGATCCATTAGTTGCTGAACAATGGATTATTACTACTGAAAAGATATATTCAGTTCTTCAATGTTATGAACATGATAAAGTCATCTTAGCAGTGTATCGTTTGAAGGTGATGTTGATCAATGGTGGAATCTTATTAAGAATACGAGGCAAAGGGATGAAATTGAGTCCATGGAATGGGACGAGTTCAACAACTTATTTTTCAATAAGTACTTCCATCGTATTCTCCGAACAAATATGGAGAAAGAGTTTCTTGAACTGAAGAAAAAGGATGATGAATCTGTTGGTACCTATGAAGCAAATTTTACAAGACTTCCAAGGTACGCTTCTGGTATTATTATCCAACCTGAGAGTAAGATCGATCGATTATTTAGTGGCTTAAAACCAAGTCTTCGAAGGGCCTTATCCATAAGGGACTTCAATAGCTATGAGTAAATCGTTCGATGTTCCCTCAAAGTTGAGATGGAGATTGGAGTAACCCATTAGTCATATGGGTTTGATAAGAAGAAGAAAATGGAATTCAATGGAAAATCTAAAGAGCACACTGAAAAGAAGATGAGCTTTCCCTTATGCTCAAAGTGTGGAAAGAAACATGGAGGGAGTTGTCTTAAAGGGACAAGTAAATGTTTCAAATGTGTAAAGGAAGGTCATTGGGAATTTGAATTCCGTAATGATGGGAAGAAGATGTCTAACGATGAAAACAAAGGAAGGGATGCACAGAATGAAACTACTACACTTCAATGTTTGAAGTGCAAGGAGATGGGACATTATGCCAATAAATTCTCTAATCCAAGAGTTGATGATGATGGTCGACGTCAACAAACTCTTAAGGATAAAGACAATGGAAATTCACATGAAATTTCTATCAGCGATGTGGAGTACGATAACGATGTGGTGAAAGGTACACATACCATCCACTCTAAAGTAGCAAATGTTTTATTTGATTCTGGATCCACCCACTCCTTTATTTCTGAAGAATTTTCTAAGGGTATCACCATATTACCTCAACAATTAGATGTTGAGTTAGCGGTGACAACACCTAATGGCACAATAGTCGCATCAAAAGTTTATAATTCTTCTCTGATCGAAGTTTGTGGGAAAGTGCTTCCTGCAAATCTTGTGATCCTTCCTATAGTGGAATTTGATGTGATTCTTGGCATGGATTGTCTTTCTCTACATGGATCTCATATCAATTTCCAAATAAGGGAAGTCACATTTCATATTCTAGATCAATCTATGATCGTCTATCGATGCAAGGATGAACATAACCTTCTAGTGGAAATTTCTTCCATTTTATGGGTATTGATTCCACTAAATGAAGGTTATTTATCTCAAATGGTTGGTGAGAAACTCATGATTAAGAATATTCCCATTGTACGGGAGTTTGATGATGTCTTTCCAGAGGAAATACCGGGTCTTCCACCGAATCGTGAAGTTGAGTTTTCAATAGAACTCGTACCGGGTGCTTTTCCTATTTCAAAGACACCTTATAGAATGGCCCCAATTGAGTTGCAGGAATTGAAGAAGCAACTCCAAGAGAATATTGATAAGAGGTTCATACGCCCTAGTGCGTCACCTTGGGGAGCACCTGTTCTGTTTGCTAAGAAGAAAGATAGATCAATGAGACTCTGCATTTATTATCGAGAACTTAACAGGATCACTATCAAGAACAAATATCCTCTCTCGCGCATTGACGACTTATTTGACAAACTACGCGGAGCTCAATACTTTTCCAAGATTGATCTTTGTTCAGGGTATCATCAATTAAGGGTCAAAAGGGAGGATATATCAAAGACGGCTTTCCTTACAAGTTATGGACACTATAAATTTATAGTGATGCCATTTGGTCTAACTAATGCCCCTGCTATCTTCATGGATCTGATGAATAGAGTCTTTAGAGACTATCTTGATCAGTTTGTGTAACGCCCCGACCCCAGCTACCCAGAGTCGGTGCATTAATTACATAACATTGGCATGATCACAAGAAAGATCAAATCTCGAAAGACCGATTGGTTTAGTAGCCTTGGAAACACTAGATATAATCATAAAGTTTTACATTACATTTCAAAGTGAAAAACTACTACAACAACAAAGTCTTCATATCCACACTATTAACCCCTCATAATATCCCTGCAAGTCATTCATAATTTACTTCTTCACTACCTGGGAAAAAATAAAACATAGAAAAGGGGTGAGCCCAAATGCCCAGTAAGGATAACAATATAGCGGAACATTCATAATAAGCATAAACATTTAAGGCAATGAATTACTAAAACAAAAGCCTTTTTAAAATTGAACTTCAACATAGTATGGCAAAAATAAAATGAAATAATGCCATTTACTTATTCACATGGATATTCTACTAATCGAATAATCACATGCAATATCAATAACCACTTTCATAATTATGGAATGCATAATGCTAAACGTTAATTTCTTTGTCTAGGCCTCATCCCAAGACCTAGGGGTTACTTCTAACCGGAACCCAACCCGGAGTGCCTCTAATAACCGGACACCAACCCGGAGTGCCTCTAATAACCGGACACCAACCCGGAGTGCCTCTAATAACCGGACACCAACCCGGAGGGCATACTTTTACCAGTCCCTAACCTGGAGGGCTTACTTTAACCAGTCCCCAACCTGGAGGGCTTACTTTTACCGGTCCCCAACCCGGAACATACTTGTTTAGCACATTCATCTGAAGAAAAGTTTGAAATATAACATAAACATTCGGATTAAAACTAGCATACGAAATGTCTATAGTTTCACCATAAACTATGAATGGTATAAAATAGAACATCCACAGTCAAACATATCACAAAACCTTCAATACAATATAGAAGTTTTGTATTATAATAAATCAACTTCAAATAAGCGTAAAATCCATTAAAGGATGTTGACATAGATGAAATCAAAACACTTTTTAGAGAAATATCTCTTTCTATTTTTGAAATAATTTAAGAGCCATATAAAATAAAACATTTTCTTGAAAATATTCTTGTAAGCTTGTAAGGAAAGCTTTGACGATTTTATAACAGCGGAAAATAACCGCACCCGCCGTATAAGTTAAAAAAAACATTCTTATCTTAATTCTGTCGAAAAGGTTAAAAAGGACCTTGTTTTGAAAACGAAGGAAAGATTCCTTTATAAACCTCTTACAAAAAGTCAAACAAGGGTATAAATTAATTTAACCCATATTCTTGTAAATAATAAATATGTTTTGAAATACATTTCGAAGAAACATGGATGTGGATGATAAAGAAATCCCAGTAGATTATTACGTATAAACAACCTCGGATAATGAAGAGATTGTGAAATAACCCTTACCTTGTACTTTTCCTTGGTTGGGGTAGGTTAACCTCCTGTATAATGGTGAAATAATTGTTATTAAATTATACAAGAATCATATACATTAATATGATATCATATATGATCTTTTAATATTGATTTGATAATAATATCTTAGTATTATCATTATATCGGGTGTTAACTTACTTGTTTTCTTTTATATGTTTTGTTACGTAAGGCATGTTTGTAAAGGATAGGTTGTATATTATTAATATCCGGAATGATATCAAGTCCTTAAACATCATTTTTAAATCATCAAATGATAATTATACTTGAATGGATACGATGGAGAATGAATCTCATCGCGTTCGTGGAGACGGTAGTCCGTACGTACGCACGAGCGACAATATCATTCTTTTGATATTAAAATAATATATAAATGGATGGTATATCATATATACAGAATCATTAACATGTTATATTTATTATGTACATGAGTTACACATCATTATTATACCCATCCAAATAATATTATATTGAATAACAATTACACCACGACGTGGAGACGGTAAGCCGTACGTACGCACGTATGGTGACATGTTATTCAAAGGGTGGATAGAATACTGAATATGGTTGTACCATATTTATAATAACATCACAGTATATATATGATACTTGATTTATTATATTATAATGGTAACAACAAAGGAAGAAGAAGTGGAAGAAGAAATGAACTTAGAAAAGGGTGGTGAAATCATTACCTCTTCTTCGGGTTCTTCCTTTTGATTTGATCAAAAGGGCTCCTTAGTTTGGCTTTCTGATCAAACTAAGTCCTCTAGGTTGTAGTGAGGGATGTTGTGAGAGTATTTGGGCAGAGTTTTGCCGAACCGAAAGGCTTTGAAGGTGTGAAGAAATGAGAAGGAGGAGTGCCCTTTTATAAGAGGGGTGAGGGGCACCTTTGGAAAAGCTATAAATATTAATTTATAATAAATTCATATTCGGTTTCTAATGGCTCCAAAGCTTATTATTCAAAGTTTAATGTGGGGATAGGTCGAAAACCACTCAACCAATAGAATTTAGACAGGTTTGGGTACTTATATTAACCTTATCTTTAAGTATTAACTCTAAGTTAATTAGTTTCACTTTTACAATGTCTCTTTGTATTTTTATATAATATGGTTAATAAACATACTATGTACATCCAAGAGGCCCCCAAGTGGTACATTAATGATGAACCTATCATTCTATAAGTCTCTTGGCCGAACCTTAGATTTTTTAGGAATTTAATATCAATTAATAATATAATATTTGTTTTAAGAACTCTTTTATGTCAATTTTGACACTATTCAATAGTTGATTTTTGTGAAACTCATAACAGATTGATTACTTCGAACAAAGTCAATTAAATCAATAATAATATATCATATTATCCTATAAAATTAGTTTAATTCATTAAAAGTTTCATATTATATTTATTTGGGTATTTATAATATCAATTATGTTAATTTTTTACTCTTTTAGTAATTACTGCATCATCATTGTGTCATAAATAAAATAAATTATTTAATGTCTAAAAATTATAAATAAAACATCATTATGTAGGAAATCTTTTTAGCTTTATAATGAACATTTATAATCTAAAATCCAACTTATATAACCCTATGTAACAATTGGTTTTCTAAAAGATATATGCTTGTGTCATTTTTGTATTCATTTTAACTTAATTAAAATAAAGTGTTATTATCACTTACAAGTGGATCCATGGGGTCCCAAAATAGACCCAAAGATTCCCATGGTCGACCATTTATCAACCAATAGGGTTAAGACACGTTTTAGGGTAATTTAGTATTATTATAATATTATTTTTTAACCCTTATTTACCGGATTTACCCTTAACCATGGTAAATAAAATATTTACCGCAGTAATTATTCAAAATGTCTAAAAATAAAAGTTACCTATTTACAAAATTTGAACATCCTGATTCCAAATATGGAATCCATTTTTCTAAATTCAAAACACAGAAGTGGCAGAAATTAATTTAAAATTAATTCCCGCTGTCAAAACAAAAAGCGTGTTTTTAAGAGATAATAACTATCAAAAGATTGACACTTGTTTATGTTCGGTTTAACTGTAAAATTTTGTCTAATGACCAACATCATATTAAATTGTAAAAATATATTCTAAATATACTTTAAAACCACTCAAATTCATAATTTATCACTATTAATTATTTTGATTAAAAAAGTTGTTTTTAATTAAAATTTAGTAATTTTCACTATTCATCAAAATATGAAAGTTATCCGAAATGTACAAAAATTTCACCTTAGGCTAAATTCGATATTCCGAATTCAAAAATGAAGTCCATTTTGAAATATAAAATATATATAATTTCAAAAATTAGGTATTACTATTCATAACGGCTAGTTTGATCGATTGTGGTGTGTGTTAAAACTCGAAGTTTGCGTACAACACACGCTACTGTATTATTCAAAGGAAAGCGTACCGTGGAAGCTTGGGATGTTTCATTTTAAATTTTTTGATGTCCCCATTTAGTCAAAAAGTTTAAAATATTGTATTTAAAAAGGGTTCACTATTAAAAGTTGATAAAAGTGCAATACTGAAAATGAATTTGTTCTTTCATAATATCTAAGAAACTCATAATATGGATTTCTAAAATTATAAGGATTATATAAAGTTTAAAATTTAGATAATACTATTCATAACCTCTTTTGAATGGATTTTTTTTTGTAAGTCATGGTGTGATTGAACTCGGTGTTGCGTGTAGTGCAAGTTATTGAATTATTTTGAAGAAATAACACACTATGAAATCTTGGGGTGTTACATTCTCCCCTCCTTCAATAAATTGCGTCCTCGCAATTTGAAATTGTTCTTCAAAAATAAAAGGTTGAAAATAGAAAATATATTTGTGGGAAAACCCACATCGGAAATTGGGTTACTAAAATTTAGTCTTAATATGAGGAAAAGAGAAATGAAAGGGTCACCACCAAATTATGATCTTGATTAGGAGAACATTGGTGGCAATTAGAGACATATAATTGGACGAAAAACGTAAATATTTATAGGTAGTGATTGAGGTCATCAATCACAAAAAAGTATAAAATTGAAGTCCTTAAACTCAGCAATCTATAATGATTTGAAGTACCATCGGTTCAACAAAATATAGGGTATTGGGATAACACATTTTTGACGTTTCAAAATATCTTAGTTGAAATCCCACATCGAAAAATGAATTAATGAGGCCTCTATTTAAAATAAAGAGTGGAAAGTATGAAGATTACCGAAAATAACACATACTAGGGTTCCATGTAGGAAAATATGGATATGGAGGAGAAATCTAACCATCAATTATCTGATGGAGAGTGGTAGAGAACATGGCTATGAAAAGGCCAACAATCCCAAAGCCATAAATTAGTGATGATTTAAGGTACCATCTAGGGAAACATTTTTGTTCTAAGTTCCTTTTATTAATGTTGAGGAATTTATTTATGAGATTGGCTAAGATCATAAGGAGATATACTTACTTTATAATCAGAGTTTTATCCATTAATAAGTTTCTACCACAAACTCATCTTTCACTCTAAAAGATAATAGAATGTAATTTTTTATTTATTTATACTATTCGTACAGGGTTCCAAAATAAATGAATTTATAATTCATCTACCAGATCTTTAAAAAACAACATTATTTAATCCAGGACATCTCATGGACCAGTGGTAGGTGATACACCCTTGTCGCCCTTCAGTTGCGGGTTCAAGTCTCGCAGCCTTGTCAGACGCGATGGGTTGCCGCCCGACCTCCGGGTTGTCCATTTATGGCAATACAAAATAATCCAAACTAGAACTATCCAAAATACTTCTGTCTAAACTCACAGTCCAACATTTATAAGGAAGGTAAACATAATATAGATCCTTTTTACCCCATAATAGAATATGAATACCTTCATCATGTATTACCATATTCCTTATTGATTACATTCATGCTCCCTTATTCCATATAGAATGCTGGATATACATCATTAATCCAAAAATGTTTTAAACCCCAACAATGATGGAATATACAAATCATTAATCAGTTCCAAGGTAGTCAAGAATATCCAATATAATTTATCCAAAATAATCACATATTATTCCAAAATCACTACCTCAGTATCAGAACTATATTATGATTTATCATTCTCTCAACCATATATTTTCCAAAAATTTAACCTTCTATTGAGTCACTTTTCTTTGTTCCACACAATCTCAAGTCCTTAATGAAATAGTACTGCAGTACAATCCTTATATACTTCATAATTATTATAACAAGTACATTATTGATACAACACTCAATTGACATAATCAACATAAGAACTCTAATCATTCCTCTTTATCTGTGGTAGTATCATAACTTGGTTATTATCCAATAACATCATTTGCGGCATAGTCTGATGACTGGGACATAGGTTCGCGTAGTGTCCAAACTCCTTGCAAATGAAGCATTGTACATTTAAAACCATTTTCTTACCCTTGCAGTCATGTACTTTGTGCCCTTTTCCTCCACACTTATAACAAACTCCCATTCCTTTCAGGCAAGTTCCAGGGTGTTTCTTTCCACAGTTACAACATATGGGAAAATTCTTCTTTTCCCTCTTCCCTTTATCCATCTTTCTCTCTTCCAGCCTTTTCTTCTCTTGCTTCCCTTCAAAGCCATAGGACTCAGTAAACTCTTTACATATCTTATCAACACATGATATTATTTCTTCATATGATGATAATACATGGGAGACTATTTCTCTTATAAATTCTAGCTTAAGACCATGAAAGATATGATCCTTCCTTCTCTTTGAATCATGTGTATTTCTGGAGTTCTCATTCCTTCTACTGGGCGCCATTTCTATACCATGGCATAAACTAGATCAGTTTATGAATCAAAACACATAATACCATACTTATAAAACACTTAACATAAATTGAACTATTTATGGATATAATCCATAATCATAAGAATGTTTTCTTTGAGGATGTATATACTCATAATCCCTTCAAAATGATATGTAAAGAAAATGAGAGTTATCCTAAGCATATCCCCCGGGAGTGTCGTAACCAAGAGTGCAGCAAGGCCCGTTGTCGTGCACCAGTTCCCGTTCGAGTCTAGCTCAAAGCGGTATTTTCAGGTTTTACCCCTAGGTACATCTGTGCCAGAGCCGCCTCTACCTGCTCGTATCCAGACAGGGATGTATTGCTCGGAAAACTCACAAAATCTCTACAATACCAAAATTCTAGGAAGTTCTTCTATACTAATCCTCAAAGTTCATCTTAGGTCTACGTGCTCTAATCAGAGTTTATCTAAATCTAGCTTCCAAGGTTTGTACTAAACTTCCTCTGATACCAACTGTAACGCCCCGACCCCAGCTACCCAGAGTCGGTGCATTAATTACATAACATTGGCATGATCACAAGAAAGATCAAATCTCGAAAGACCGATTGGTTTAGTAGCCTTGGAAACACTAGATATAATCATAAAGTTTTACATTACATTTCAAAGTGAAAAACTACTACAATAACAAAGTCTTCATATACACACTATTAACCCCTCATAATATCCCTGCAAGTCATTCATAATTTACTTCTTCACTACCTGGGAAAAAATAAAACATAGAAAAGGGGTGAGCCCAAATGCCCAGTAAGGATAACAATATAGCAGAACATTCATAATAAGCATAAACATTTAAGGCAATGAATTACTAAAACAAAAGCCTTTTTAAAATTGAACTTCAACATAGTATGGCAAAAATAAAATGAAATAATGCCATTTACTTATTCACATGGATATTCTACTAATCGAATAATCACATGCAATATCAATAACCACTTTCATAATTATGGAATGCATAATGCTAAACGTTAATTTCTTTGTCTAGGCCTCATCCCAAGACCTAGGGGTTACTTCTAACCGGAACCCAACCCGGAGTGCCTCTAATAACCGGACACCAACCCGGAGTGCCTCTAATAACCGGACACCAACCCGGAGTGCCTCTAATAACCGGACACCAACCCGGAGGGCATACTTTTACCAGTCCCTAACCTGGAGGGCTTACTTTAACCAGTCCCCAACCTGGAGGGCTTACTTTTACCGGTCCCCAACCCGGAACATACTTGTTTAGCACATTCATCTGAAGAAAAGTTTGAAATATAACATAAACATTCGGATTAAAACTAGCATACGAAATGTCTATAGTTTCACCATAAACTATGAATGGTATAAAATAGAACATCCACAGTCAAACATATCACAAAACCTTCAATACAATATAGAAGTTTTGTATTATAATAAATCAACTTCAAATAAGCGTAAAATCCATTAAAGGATGTTGACATAGATGAAATCAAAACACTTTTTAGAGAAATATCTCTTTCTATTTTTGAAATCATTTAAGAGCCATATAAAATAAAACATTTTCTTAAAAATATTCTTGTAAGCTTGTAAGGAAAGCTTTGACGATTTTATAACAGCGGAAAATAACCGCACCCGCCGTATAAGTTAAAAAAACATTCTTATCTTAATTCTGTCGAAAAGGTTAAAAAGGACCTTGTTTTGAAAACGACGGAAAGATTCCTTTATAAACCTCTTACAAAAAGTCAAACAAGGGTATAAATTAATTTAACCCATATTCTTGTAAATAATAAATATGTTTTGAAATACATTTCGAAGAAACATGGATGTGGATGATAAAGAAATCCCAGTAGATTATTACGTATAAACAACCTCGGATAATGAAGAGATTGTGAAATAACCCTTACCTTGTACTTTTCCTTGGTTGGGGTAGGTTAACCTCCTGTATAATGGTGAAATAATTGTTATTAAATTATACAAGAATCATATACATTAATATGATATCATATATGATCTTTTAATATTGATTTGATAATAATATCTTAGTATTATCATTATATCGGGTGTTAACTTACTTGTTTTCTTTTATATGTTTTGTTACGTAAGACATGTTTGTAAAGGATAGGTTGTATATTATTAATATCCGGAATGATATCAAGTCCTTAAACGTCATTTTTAAATCATCAAATGATAATTATACTTGAATGGATACGATGGAGAATGAATCTCATCGCGTTCGTGGAGACGGTAGTCCGTACGTACGCACGAGCGACAATATCATTCTTTTGATATTAAAATAATATATAAATGGATGGTATATCATATATACAGAATCATTAACATGTTATATTTATTATGTACATGAGTTACACATCATTATTATACCCATCCAAATAATATTATATTGAATAACAATTACACCACGACGTGGAGACGGTAAGCCGTACGTACGCACGTATGGTGACATGTTATTCAAAGGGTGGATAGAATACTGAATATGGTTGTACCATATTTATAATAACATCACAGTATATATATGATACTTGATTTATTATATTATAATGGTAACAACAAAGGAAGAAGAAGTGGAAGAAGAAATGAACTTAGAAAAGGGTGGTGAAATCATTACCTCTTCTTCGGGTTCTTCCTTTTGATTTGTTCAAAAGGGCTCCTTAGTTTGGCTTTCTGATCAAAATAAGTCCTCTAGGTTGTATTGAGGGATGTTGGGAGAGTATTTGGGCAGAGTTTTGCCGAACCGAAAGGCTTTGAAGGTGTGAAGAAATGAGAAGGAGGAGTGCCCTTTTATAAGAGGGGTGAGGGGAACCTTTGGAAAAGCTATAAATATTAATTTATAATAAATTCATATTCGGTTTCTAATGGCTCCAAAGCTTATTATTCAAAGTTTAATGTGGGGATAGGTCGAAAACCATTCAACCAATAGAATTTAGACAGGTTTGGGTACTTATATTAACCTTATCTTTAAGTATTAACTCTAAGTTAATTAGTTTCACTTTTACAATGTCTCTTTGTATTTTTATATAATATGGTTGATAAACATACTATATATATCCAAGAGGCCCCCAAGTGGTACATTAATGATGAACCTATCATGCTATAAGTCTCTTGGCCGAACCTTAGATTTTTTAGGAATTTAATATCAATTAATAATATAATATTTGTTTTAAGAACTCTTTTATGTCAATTTTGACACTATTCAATAGTTGATTTTTGTGAAACTCATAACAGATTGATTACTTCGAACAAAGTCAATTAAATCAATCATAATATATCATATTATCCTATAAAATTAGTTTAATTCATTAAAAGTTTCATATTATATTTATTTGGGTATTTATAATATCAATTATGTTAATTTTTTACTATTTTAGTAATTACTGCATCATCATTGTGTCATAAATAAAATAAATTATTTAATGTCTAAAAATTATAAATAAAACATCATTATGTAGGAAATCTTTTTAGCTTTATAATGAACATTTATAATCTAAAATCCAACTTATATAACCCTATGTAACAATTGGTTTTCTAAAAGATATATGCTTGTGTCATTTTTGTATTCATTTTAACTTAATTAAAATAAAGTGTTATTATCACTTACAAGTGGATCCATGGGGTCCCAAAATAGACCCAAAGATTCCCATGGTCGACCATTTATCAACCAATAGGGTTAAGACACGTTTTAGGGTAATTTAGTATTATTATAATATTATTTTTTAACCCTTATTTACCGGATTTACCCTTAACCATGGTAAATAAAATATTTACCGCAGTAATTATTCAAAATGTCTAAAAATAAAAGTTACCTATTTACACAATTTGAACATCCTGATTCCAAATATGGAATCCATTTTTCTAAATTCAAAACACAGAAGTGGCAGAAATTAATTTAAAATTAATTCCCGCTGTCAAAACAAAAAGCGTGTTTTTAAGAGATAATAACTATCAAAAGATTGACACTTGTTTATGTTCGGTTTAACTGTAAAATTTTGTCTAATGACCAACATTATATTAAATTGTAAAAATATATTCTAAATATACTTTAAAACCACTCAAATTCATAATTTATCACTATTAATTATTTTGATTAAAAAAGTTGTTTTTAATTAAAATTTAGTAATTTTCACTATTCATCAAAATATGAAAGTTATCCGAAATGTACCAAAATTTCACCTTAGGCTAAATTCGATATTCCGAATCCAAAAATGAAGTCCATTTTGAAATATAAAATATATATAATTTCAAAAATTAGGTATTACTATTCATAACGGCTAGTTTGATCGATTGTGGTGTGTGTTAAAACTCGAAGTTTGCGTACAACACACGCTACTGTATTATTCAAAGGAAAGCGTACCGTGGAAGCTTGGGATGTTTCATTTTAAATTTTTTGATGTCCCCATTTAGTCAAAAAGTTTAAAATATTGTATTTAAAAAGGGTTCACTATTAAAAGTTGATAAAAGTGCAATACTGAAAATGAATTTGTTCTTTCATTATATCTAAGAAACTCATAATATGGATTTCTAAAATTATAAGGATTATATAAAGTTTAAAATTTAGATAATACTATTCATAAACTCTTTTGAATGGATTTTTTTTTGTAAGTCATGGTGTGATTGAACTCGGTGTTGCGTGTAGTGCAAGTTATTGAATTATTTTGAAGAAATAACACACTATGAAATCTTGGGGTGTTACATTCTCCCCTCCTTCAATAAATTGCGTCCTCGCAATTTGAAATTGTTCTTCGAAAATAAAAGGTTGAAAATAGAAAATATATTTGTGGGAAAACCCACATCGGAAATTGGGTTACTAAAATTTAGTCTTAATATGAGGAAAAGAGAAATGAAAGGGTCACCACCAAATTATGATCTTGATTAGGAGAACATTGGTGGCAATTAGAGACATATAATTGGAGGAAAAACGTAAATATTTATAGGTAGTGATTGAGGTCATAAATCACAAAAAAGTATAAAATTGAAGTCCTTAAACTCAGCAATCTATAATGATTTGAAGTACCATCGGTTCAACAAAATATAGGGTATTGGGATAACACATTTTTGACGTTTCAAAATATCTTAGTTGAAATCCCACATCGAAAAATGAATTAATGAGGCCTCTATTTAAAATAAAGAGTGGAAAGTATGAAGATTACCGAAAATAACACATACTAGGGTTCCATGTAGGAAAATATGGATATGGAGGAGAAATCTAACCATCAATTATCTGATGGAGAGTGGTAGAGAACATGGCTATGAAAAGGCCAACAATCCCAAAGCCATAAATTAGTGATGATTTAAGGTACCATCTAGGGAAACATTTTTGTTCTAAGTTCCTTTTATTAATGTTGAGGAATTTATTTATGAGATTGGCTAAGATCATAAGGAGATATACTTACTTTATAATCAGAGTTTTATCCATTAATAAGTTTCTACCACAAACTCATCTTTCACTCTAAAAGATAATAGAATGTAATTTTTTATTTATTTATACTATTCGTACAGGGTTCCAAAATAAATGAATTTATAATTCATCTACCAGATCTTTAAAAAACAACATTATTTAATCCAGGACATCTCATGGGCCAGTGGTAGGTGATACACCCTTGTCTCCCTTCAGTTGCGGGTTCAAGTCTCGCAGCCTTGTCAGACGCGATGGGTTGCCGCCCGACCTCCGGGTTGTCCATTTATGGCAATCCAAAATAATCCAAACTAGAACTATCCAAAATACTTCTGTCTAAACTCACAGTCCAACATTTATAAGGAAGGTAAA
Source organism: Viscum album (assembly GCA_963277665.1). Classification (NCBI taxonomy): domain Eukaryota; kingdom Viridiplantae; phylum Streptophyta; class Magnoliopsida; order Santalales; family Viscaceae; genus Viscum; species Viscum album. The sequence continues at coordinate 1,830,169,866 of OY728136.1, read as the reverse complement.
CATAATATAGATCCTTTTTACCCCATAATAGAATATGAATACCTTCATCATGTATTACCATATTCCTTATTGATTACATTCATGCTCCCTTATTCCATATAGAATGATGGATATACATCATTAATCCAAAAATGTTTTAAACCCCAACAATGATGGAATATACAAATCATTAATCAGTTCCAAGGTAGTCAAGAATATCCAATATAATTTATCCAAAATAATCACATATTATTCCAAAATCACTACCTCAGTATCAGAACTATATTATGATTTATCATTCTCTCAACCATATATTTTCCAAAAATTTAACCTTCTATTGAGTCACTTTTCTTTGTTCCACACAATCTCAAGTCCTTAATGAAATAGTACTGCAGTACAATCCTTATATACTTCATAATTATTATAACAAGTACATTATTGATACAACACTCAATTGACATAATCAACATAAGAACTCTAATCATTCCTCTTTATCTGTGGTAGTATCATAACTTGGTTATTATCCAATAACATCATTTGCGGCATAGTCTGATGACTGGGACATAGGTTCGCGTAGTGTCCAAACTCCTTGCAAATGAAGCATTGTACATTTAAAACCATTTTCTTACCCTTGCAGTCATGTACTTTGTGCCCTTTTCCTCCACACTTATAACAAACTCCCATTCCTTTCAGGCAAGTTCCAGGGTGTTTCTTTCCACAGTTACAACATATGGGAAAATTCTTCTTTTCCCTCTTCCCTTTATCCATCTTTCTCTCTTCCAGCCTTTTCTTCTCTTACTTCCCTTCAAAGCCATAGGACTCAGTAAACTCTTTACATATCTTATCAACACATGATATTATTTCTTCATATGATGATAATACATGGGAGACTATTTCTCTTATAAATTCTAGCTTAAGACCATGAAAGATATGATCCTTCCTTCTCTTTGAATCATGTGTATTTCTGGAGTTCTCATTCCTTCTACTGGGCGCCATTTCTATACCATGGCATAAACTAGATCAGTTTATGAATCAAAACACATAATCCCATACTTATAAAACACTTAACATAAATTGAACTATTTATGGATATAATCCATAATCATAAGAATGTTTTCTTTGAGGATGTATATACTCATAATCCCTTCAAAATGATATGTAAAGAAAATGAGAGTTATCCTAAGCATATCCCCCGGGAGTGTCGTAACCAAGAGTGCAGCAAGGCCCGTTGTCGTGCACCAGTTCCCGTTCGAGTCTAGCTCAAAGCGGTATTTTCAGGTTTTACCCCTAGGTACATCTGTGCCAGAGCCGCCTCTACCTGCTCGTATCCAGACAGGGATGTATTGCTCGGAAAACTCACAAAATCTCTACAATACCAAAATTCTAGGAAGTTCTTCTATACTAATCCTCAAAGTTCATCTTAGGTCTACGTGCTCTAATCAGAGTTTATCTAAATCTAGCTTCCAAGGTTTGTACTAAACTTCCTCTGATACCAACTGTAACGCCCCGACCCCAGCTACCCAGAGTCGGTGCATTAATTACATAACATTGGCATGATCACAAGAAAGATCAAATCTCGAAAGACCGATTGGTTTAGTAGCCTTGGAAACACTAGATATAATCATAAAGTTTTACATTACATTTCAAAGTGAAAAACTACTACAACAACAAAGTCTTCATATCCACACTATTAACCCCTCATAATATCCCTGCAAGTCATTCATAATTTACTTCTTCACTACCTGGGAAAAAATAAAACATAGAAAAGGGGTGAGCCCAAATGCCCAGTAAGGATAACAATATAGCGGAACATTCATAATAAGCATAAACATTTATGGCAATGAATTACTAAAACAAAAGCCTTTTTAAAATTGAACTTCAACATAGTATGGAAAAAATAAAATGAAATAATGCCATTTACTTATTCACATGGATATTCTACTAATCGAATAATCACATGCAATATCAATAACCACTTTCATAATTATGGAATGCATAATGCTAAACGTTAATTTCTTTTTCTAGGCCTCATCCCAAGACCTAGGGGTTACTTCTAACCGGAACCCAACCCGGAGTGCCTCTAATAACCGGACACCAACCCGGAGTGCCTCTAATAACCGGACACCAACCCGGAGTGCCTCTAATAACCGGACACCAACCCGGAGTGCCTCTAATAACCGGACACCAACCCGGAGGGCATACTTTTACCAGTCCCTAACCTGGAGGGCTTACTTTAACCAGTCCCCAACCTGGAGGGCTTACTTTTACCGGTCCCCAACCCGGAACATACTTGTTTAGCACATTCATCTGAAGAAAAGTTTGAAATATAACATAAACATTCGGATTAAAACTAGCATACGAAATGTCTATAGTTTCACCATAAACTATGAATGGTATAAAATAGAACATCCACAGTCAAACATATCACAAAACCTTCAATACAATATAGAAGTTTTGTATTATAATAAATCAACTTCAAATAAGCGTAAAATCCATTAAAGGATGTTGACATAGATGAAATCAAAACACTTTTTAGAGAAATATCTCTTTCTATTTTTGAAATCATTTAAGAGCCATATAAAATAAAACATTTTCTTGAAAATATTCTTGTAAGCTTGTAAGGAAAGCTTTGACGATTTTATAACGGCGGAAAATAACCGCACCCGCCGTATAAGTTAAAAAAAACATTCTTATCTTAATTCTGTCGAAAAGGTTAAAAAGGACCTTGTTTTGAAAACGACGGAAAGATTCCTTTATAAACCTCTTACAAAAAGTCAAACAAGGGTATAAATTAATTTAACCCATATTCTTGTAAATAATAAATATGTTTTGAAATACATTTCGAAGAAACATGGATGTGGATGATAAAGAAATCCCAGTAGATTATTACGTATAAACAACCTCGGATAATGAAGAGATTGTGAAATAACCCTTACCTTGTACTTTTCCTTGGTTGGGGTAGGTTAACCTCCTGTATAATGGTGAAATAATTGTTATTAAATTATACAAGAATCATATACATTAATATGATATCATATATGATCTTTTAATATTGATTTGATAATAATATCTTAGTATTATCATTATATCGGGTGTTAACTTACTTGTTTTCTTTTATATGTTTTGTTACGTAAGACATGTTTGTAAAGGATAGGTTGTATATTATTAATATCCGGAATGATATCAAGTCCTTAAACATCATTTTTAAATCATCAAATGATAATTATACTTGAATGGATACGATGGAGAATGAATCTCATCGCGTTCGTGGAGACGGTAGTCCGTACGTACGCACGAGCGACAATATCATTCTTTTGATATTAAAATAATATATAAATGGATGGTATATCATATATACAGAATCATTAACATGTTATATTTATTATCTACATGAGTTACACATCATTATTATACCCATCCAAATAATATTATATTGAATAACAATTACACCACGACGTGGAGACGGTAAGCCGTACGTACGCACGTATGGTGACATGTTATTCAAAGGGTGGATAGAATACTGAATATGGTTGTACCATATTTATAATAACATCACAGTATATATATGATACTTGATTTATTATATTATAATGGTAACAACAAAGGAAGAATAAGTGGAAGAAGAAATGAACTTAGAAAAGGGTGGTGAAATCATTACCTCTTCTTCGGGTTCTTCCTTTTGATTTGATCAAAAGGGCTCCTTAGTTTGGCTTTCTGATCAAACTAAGTCCTCTAGGTTGTAGTGAGGGATGTTGGGAGAGTATTTGGGCAGAGTTTTGCCGAACCGAAAGGCTTTGAAGGTGTGAAGAAATGAGAAGGAGGAGTGCCCTTTTATAAGAGGGGTGAGGGGCACCTTTGGAAAAGCTAGAAATATTAATTTATAATAAATTCATATTCGGTTTCTAATGGCTCCAAAGCTTATTATTCAAAGTTTAATGTGGGGATAGGTCGAAAACCACTCAACCAATAGAATTTAGACAGGTTTGGGTACTTATATTAACCTTATCTTTAAGTATTAACTCTAAGTTAATTAGTTTCACTTTTACAATGTCTCTTTGTATTTTTATATAATATGGTTAATAAACATACTATATACATCCAATAGGCCCACAAGTGGTACATTAATGATGAACCTATCATGCTATAAGTCTCTTGGCCGAACCTTAGATTTTTTAGGAATTTAATATCAATTAATAATATAATATTTGTTTTAAGAACTCTTTTATGTCAATTTTGACACTATTCAATAGTTGATTTTTGTGAAACTCATAACAGATTGATTACTTCGAACAAAGTCAATTAAATCAATAATAATATATCATATTATCCTATAAAATTAGTTTAATTCATTAAAAGTTTCATATTATATTTATTTGGGTATTTATAATATCAATTATGTTAATTTTTTACTATTTTAGTAATTACTGCATCATCATTGTGTCATAAATAAAATAAATTATTTAATGTCTAAAAATTATAAATAAAACATAATTATGTAGGAAATCTTTTTAGCTTTATAATTAATATTTATAATCTAAAATCCAACTTATATAACCCTATGTAACAATTTGTTTTCTAAAAGATATATGCTTGTGTCATTTTTGTATTCATTTTAACTTAATTAAAATAAAGTGTTATTATCACTTACAAGTGGATCCATGGGGTCCCAAAATAGACCCAAATATTCCCATGGTCGACCATTTATCAACCAATAGGGTAAAGACACGTTTTAGGGTAATTTAGTATTATTATAATATTATTTTTTAACCCTTATTTACCGGATTTACCCTTAACCATGGTAAATAAAATATTTACCGCAGTAATTATTCAAAATGTCTAAAAATAAAAGTTACCTATTTACACAATTTGAACATCCTGATTCCAAATATGGAATCCATTTTTCTAAATTCAAAACACAGAAGTGGCAGAAATTAATTTAAAATTAATTCCCGCTGTCAAAACAAAAAGCGTGTTTTTAAGAGATAATAACTATCAAAAGATTGACACTTGTTTATGTTCGGTTTAACTGTAAAATTTTGTCTAATGACCAACATTATATTAAATTGTAAAAATATATTCTAAATATACTTTAAAACCACTCAAATTCATAATTTATCACTATTAATTATTTTGATTAAAAAAGTTGTTTTTAATTAAAATTTAGTAATTTTCACTATTCATCAAAATATGAAAGTTATCCGAAATGTACCAAAATTTCACCTTAGGCTAAATTCGATATTCCGAATCCAAAAATGAAGTCCATTTTGAAATATAAAATATATATAATTTCAAAAATTAGGTATTACTATTCATAACGGATAGTTTGATCGATTGTGGTGTGTGTTAAAACTCGAAGTTTGCGTACAACACACGCTACTGTATTATTCAAAGGAAAGCGTACCGTGGAAGCTTGGGATGTTTCATTTTAAATTTTTTGATGTCCCCATTTAGTCAAAAAGTTTAAAATATTGTATTTAAAAAGGGTTCACTATTAAAAGTTGATAAAAGTGCAATACTGAAAATGAATTTGTTCTTGCATTATATCTAAGAAACTCATAATATGGATTTCTAAAATTATAAGGATTATATAAAGTTTAAAATTTAGATAATACTATTCATAACCTCTTTTGAATGGCTTTTTTTTTGTAAGTCATGGTGTGATTGAACTCGGTGTTGCGTGTAGTGCAAGTTATTGAATTATTTTGAAGAAATAACACACTATGAAATCTTGGGGTGTTACAGTTTGTGGTAGTCTTTATAGACGATATTCTTTTCTATTCAAAGTGTAAGGGGGAACATGAAGATCACTTGAGAATTATATTGATGGCCCTAAGAAAGGAGATGCTTTATGCCAAATTTACCATGTGTGAATTTTGGCTTCAAAAAGTTTCATTTTTGGGTCACATAATCTCAAAAGAGGGGATATCTGTGGATCCTGCAAAAACAGAGGTTATCGAAAGATGGTCGAGACCAACAACAGTAACTGAAATCTGATGTTTTCTTGGTTTGGTTGGATATTATCGATGTTTTGTGAAAGATTTTTCACGATTATCTAATCCACTCACCAAGTTGACTCGGAAAGGAGTTAAGTTCTTTTGGACGGAGGAATGTGAAGAGAATTTCAAGGAGTTGAAAAGAAGGTTATCCAGTGCACCTGTTCTCACACTGCCTTGTAGTGGAGAAAGGTTTGTGATCTACAGTGATGTATCCAAGAATAGATTGGGGTGTGTTCTTATGCAAAATGATATGGTGATAGCTTATGCCTCACGACAGTTGAAAATCCATGAGAAAAATTACCCAACACATGATTTGGAGTTAGCTGTGGTAATATTTTCATTAAAGATTTGGAGGCATTATCTTTATGGAGAAAGGTGTGACATTTATACTGATCATAAAATTTTAAAGTATATTTTCACACAAAAGGAGCTGAATATGCGTCAAAGAAGATGGTTGGAGCTGATTATGGATTATGACTGCTCAATCCATTGCCACCCTGGGAAAGCAAACAAGGTGGCAGATGCATTAAGTCGACAAGACCATGCTAGTTTATCCATGATGAGGATCTCAAAAGATCCAATATTTATGGACATACAAAGGATGGATCTTGGAATTATAATGGAAGGGGGAAATCTTAACTTTCTCAAATGAATTTTCAACCATCTATACATGTGAAGATTAAAGAGGCACAGAAAGAAGATGTTGAGTTACAAAAGAAGGTGAGAAATGTTCCTGAATTCCACCTTGATTATGATGGGATAATAAAGTTCAGGAATCGGGTTTGTGTTCCTCTCATCCCCGAATTAAAGAAGGAGCAGCTGGATGAGGCTCATAGTTCTTCATTCTCTATTCATCCTAGAAGCACGAAAATGTATAGGGACCTGAAAGAGTACTTCTAGTGGGATGGCATGAAAAGAGATGTTGCTGAATATGTCTCTCGATGCTTGGTTTGTCAACAAGATAAAGCTGAGAGACAGAAGTCTAAGGGGATGTTACAACCATTACCCATACCCGAATGGAAATGGGAAAACATCACTATGGACTTTGTCACAAGACTTCCTAAAACATCCAAAGGCAATAATGCTATTTGGGTCATAGTTGATCGTCTTACAAAGTCTTCACACTTCATTGATATTATAGAGGATTTCTCTCTGGATCAGCTTGCGAGGATATATGTAAAGGAAGTGGTATGATTGCATGGAGTACCACTTTCTATTATATCTGATCGGGATCTGTGATTTACCTCGATGTTCTTGCGAAGTCTTCAGCATACTCTGGATACAGAGTTGAGTTTTAGCACTTCTTATCATCCTCAGACAGACGGTTAGTCTGAGAGAACAATTCAAACTCTAGAAGATATGTTGAGAGCTTGCTCTATGAATTTCAAAGGTGGTTGGGATCAACACCTACCTTTGGTGGAATTTTCTTATAATAATAGCTTTCACTCCAGTATTCAGATGGATCCTTATGAAGCACTCTATGGAAAGAAATGCAGGACTTCAACTTGCTGGGATGAAGTTGGGGAAAGAAAGCTATTAGGACCTGATCTCGTTGATGAAATGGAAGAAAAGGTCGGATCTATTCAACAACACATAAGAGCATCTCAGAGTCGACAGAAAAGTTATGCCGACAACCGAAGAAAAGACCTAGAATTTGAAGTGGGTGATAAAGTGTTCTTACGAATATCTCCCTGGAAGAGGGTTATGAGATTTGTAAAGAAGGGGAAGTTGAGCCCTAGATATATCGGTCCTTTCAAAATACTGGATCATGTTGGGAAAGTAGCTTACCGATTGGCGCTTCCACCGAATCTCTCTGAAGTTCACGATGTGTTCCATGTATCTCTCCTTAGAAAGTACATACCTGATCATTCACAAGTACTTAGCTCAGAAGTTGTACCGCTGGAGCAGGATCTTTCTTATGAAGAACAACCGATAGGGATTATGGATCGTAGCGAAAAAGTCCTACGAAACAAGACCACTCGATTGGTGAAAGTTTTATGGAGGAACCACCAATTAGAAGAAGCTACATGGGAGCTTGAGGATATGATGAGGGAGAGGTATCCTCATCTGTTTGTTACAAAGTGACGAATTTTGAGGGAGAAATTCATTTTAAGGGGGGTAGAATGTAACACCCGATACTTTTATGTTATATAAATCATCAAATGAATCTTTTTCTACACAACACTTTCTTGGCTTGCTTTACACGAAATTACGACCTTCCTCGATAGCTTGCGTCGTACGCAATACCGAGTTTCACTAAACAATGATATGCTATTAAAATATTATTAAAACTAGCCATTATGAATAGTAATAACCACTTTTTGAAATTTTATAAATTTTATTTTTCAAAATGGACTTCATTTTTGGATTCAGAATATCGAAATTAGCCTAGGGTGAAATTTTGGTATTTTTCTGAAAACTTTCAATTTTTGATGAATAATGAAACCACTAAGTGGTAGTTAAAAAACTAAATTTTTCATAAAACTTAATTTTACCCCTTCTATGAGTGGAATTTCAAAAATCTGAGAGACACGGTTGATGTCAGTAAGTAAAATGTGGTTCAATGAGTTGAAAATAATTTTTTGGTGAATAGTAACTTTTTACTTTTTTTTACCATGGTTAAAAGTAAATAGGGTAATTAAGAGTAAAAATGATATTATTATTACCCTGAAACATGTCCTAATTCTATTGGACAAATTTAGTTCGACCAAAAACAACCTTAGCAATAAAATATGACCATTTAGGCCCACTTGTATTAGATTAGGACATTTATTATTAATTTATTTAAAGAAGGGTTAAAATAGTTAAAATCAAAGTTTAATAACTAAATCATTATTAATATGGGGTTATAAATAAGATAAATTCAACTATAAATATTCATTAGAAAGATAAAAATATTTCCTACATAATGGTATTTTATTTGTAATTTTTAGACATTAAATAATTTAATTTATTTTTGACACAAAGATGGTGCAGTAACTATCTTATTTATGAAATATTGACATAATTGATGTTATAAACACCAAAATAAATGTAATTTGAGACTTTTTATGAATTACACTAATTTTATAGATTAATATGACGTGTTAATATTTATTTATTTAACTTGTTTCGAACTAATCATTCTGTTATGATTTTCACAAAAATCAATTACTAAATAGTGTCAAAATTGACATAAAATAGTTTTTAAAACAAATATTATATTATTAATTGTTATTTTATTCCTAAAAATCTATGGTTCGTCCAAATGACTTAGATAAGGTTATATATATTAATAATAAACAACTTGGGGTTCGTTTGGCTGTTTATAGTAAGTTTATTAACCTTATAGTATAAGAACACAAGAAGACACAGTAAAAGTAAAGTTATTTAACTTAATGTTAAATCTAAATGATAAGGTTAAAATAGGAACCTAAACTTTTCTAAATTCTATTTGATGAGATGATTTCTACACATCCCTACCTTAGCTTCTAAATAATTCAATTTGGAGCTATTTTAAACCGAACTTGACTTTATAATAAAATAATATTTTTAGTTATTCCTAAGGTGCCCCTCCCCTCCCTTTTAAAAGGGCACCTCCTCCCTCTCTTCTTCACACCACTTTGAGCCTTCAATCTCGGCCAACCCCTGCGACTTTCTCCTCTACACTTCCCTAGAGACATTCTAGAGGTCCTGGTCTTCTTCAAGGACCAATTTTAGTGCCCTAAAAGGAGGTCTCAAAGAAGCACTTCAAAGAAGAGGTAATGTCCGTTACCGATTCTATCATATTTATTTCTTCTTCCACTTCTTCTTCTTTAGTTGTTTCATTATGAAGTAATAACATAAGTATCACTCATATACTGATATTTTATTATAAGTATGAAACAACTCTATTTCACCATCTATCCATCCTACGGAAAAAGAAATCACCGCGCGTGCGTACGTACGGAATACCGTCTCCACGCCGTGGTGTAATCTATTTTCCACCCCCACCTTACTTGGATGGGTATAATGGTGTAAATAATTACTATATATTACTATTTTAAAGTGATATTGATTCTGAAATAGTATACATACACTCAAATACAATTCCACGATCATGGGAACGATATCATCGCTTGTGCGTACGTACGGAATACTGTCTCCATGATGTGATGTGACTCGTTCTACATGATTTTCATTGCATAATGATTACATAAATTAATTGAGTGAATAAATATGATATATTTTACACTAATACCATTCTGGAAATGAGGTATCTATAAACTAAATAGAAAAATAAGAATTTATTCGACAAGACATGCATAAGAACAAAAAGTAATAAACACCCGAATAACAAGTAGTAATGAAATATTACTAATAAGAAGCTAATAATATGACCATATATGATATCATAAAAATAATTATTATTCTATAATAAGTCAATAACATTATTTAAATCATTATACAAGAGGTTCGGACACGTACAAAGCATATCGGACCTAAGGTAAGGGAAAATCACAATCTCATTTTTATCTGAGGTTGTTTATACTTTAGTATTTACTGGGGTGTATTTTATCATCCACATCCATGATTCCTCAATATGTAATATTTTTTCCATCCACCTACCATTGTCTAAATCCAATTTTACCCTTAGTTGAGTTTTTAGTAAAAGATATAAAAGAAATCTTTTGTCATTTTTCATACGAGGTACTTTTTTACTTTTCTGACAAAAGTACGAGAAGAATGTTTTTTTAACTTATACGGCATGAATGGATTTTTAAAACATTATTTCCAAGAAGCTTCCTTTACAAGTTTTAAAGTTTATTTTTAATCAACTTCTTTTAGTTTAAAATTGTATGACATGTTAAGGAAAGAAAATGTTTTTGAAGTAGAAAGGATATTTTCCTCAAGAATGGAGTACAAGTGTTTTGTCAAAATTATTTTCCATCTAAGATAATAAAGGGTTCTGTTTCTATCCCTATTATTACATTGATTTGATTATGTTGTGATGGAATTATATTTTTATGAATACCTTTATCTTATATGAATTCTTTTATGATGTCACGATGTTTAAGATTCCCATTTTTGTTACAAGGGTTATGCTTTGATGTATGGTTTATGATTTTGTGGCACACATAAGAATGGTATCATTATGAGATGGGTGGGACCTATATCTCCCTCCAATGCATTGGGTAAAGATTTTATATCTCATGAGATAGACATGGCTGGAACGGTAGGTTATACCGGTTCAGTGAAGCAGGACTGAAATGAGGGTAACTCGGTTCAGAAATGGACTTTGTCCACTAAGATAGTCATGGAAATGAGTCTTGACTAATAAGAAATGATTCTCTATGATTATGTGTTTATGCCATAAAGTTTCATGTTTTAAGTTATGATTATTGGGATTACATTTCACTACTATGATTTACCCCATGTTATGAAATTATGATCTCTTTTTCAGGTTAAGATTTCCAAAAGTTATGTGCTTATGTATATGATGTGATTGATATTTCTTTTGTTTACCCTTACCGAGCATTTGAGCTCACCCTTTTGTATGTTTTATTTCCCCAGGTTAGGAAGAAGGTTATTAAGTAGAATATGCCAAAAAGGGACTCTAGATATGATGAAATAAATGGGAGGCAAAGTATATTCTTTATGAACCAGTTGTTTATGTTTCCCAGTTTCTAAAGACACTATACCTATATGGTCCTTTCTTGGTTTTGTTATATGTTGTAATAAGTGTTCTTCAATTCTGAAGTAATAACAATGTATATAAAGTATGGGTCGTTATAATTATTGAATGATTAAGACAATTCCCCTTGTATTATATAGTTTCCCCTTATCCATAATGTAGTTAGTACTGAGTTAGTGACCCTATATGTCGAGGTTTCCTTGGTTATCACCTTGTAACCTCTTCATTATAAATAACATCATGTATTCTTTGTTCACGTTGGATCCTTTATTATTATCATGTCAGTGATGAATTTAACTCATGTGACTTAATTATATATATAAACTAGAACTTAACTTATTAATGAACTAATAACATGTTAAAATTCCAGTCAAGGGCTGAAGTAGGTAATTGGGTATTGGCATTACTATATTCATTTACTTTTATATATTCATTCTTGAACATTGTTTTTGTTAACATTACATGGAAATGATGGTATAGGCATCATTGGTGGTGGCTTACTGAGATTTATCTCCCACCTCATCTAGGCTTCCATTTACACTTGGGAAGACTATATGTATACAAGTGTCAATAAATGTAAGTGCACCACATCAAAAACATAATTTCTTGATTGATTAGGATATAATGGGTATCAAATGGCCAAGATGGAGCTCAGTATGATGGAGAAAATTTTGGATTCCTTTTTATTAAATTTTTACATCATATACTTTTTTCTGCTTCATATCCATGTTATCCAACTTTTCAGATTCATGACATATCATCATCATCTTTTTTATATGATTATCAGTTGTTTCAATTATATATTACTTCATTCTAGTTATACTGTGCCATCTGTTTATTACATTGCGTCTTCTACTTATCTCTAATTTTTTTATATTCATCTATTATTCTACACTTTGGTAATGAGGAAATACTCTCCCCAAAGACACGCCCCAGTCCCTCCCTATTAGTCATAAGTATCTGAATTTTGAGGAGATTCACTTGAGGCCATGTGACCAACCGAGCTCGGGGTAACTCTATGTTGCATCTGGGTCAAGGACGTCACAAATTGGTATTAGAAAATTTTATTTATTTACTATTTAGAGAATATAGATTAGATATTATGTATGATTTGATCTTTATCATAATCCGTTATTGGGTGTTGGGAACTCATGTTTGGGATAAATGTTGAGTTTCCTAAATAATAATAGTTGTATTGTTTTTTCTTATTAGTGTTGATATCATTTCACCATTGGGTGATGCATTTGTTTTGTGGTTTTTTTATTATTATTCTGGTTGAGGATCTTAGTTTTTTTGTCCAGAGGATATGAGGGTAAGTAGCATTATTACATGCATCATTATAGGCACCTATAATTCATATACCATGCATATGAAATTCCATATACGTGCATTTCACTTCTTGAATTTATTTATATTCATATGATTACTGAGTGAGTATTATTTATATATATATAAATATATATATATACATATATATATATTCTTATATTTTACCTTGTCTATAATTGATGGATTGATAGTTTCAAGTCATGAGGTGTTATGGGCCATCGTGAGTTGGAATGGGTAATTTATTAAGTCGAGACATTAGATTAAATTCAAATGGGTATTATTTACAGTGATAAGGTTTATGGGCTCTAATTCACGAGATAGAAAAATCTTTTTAAATAAACCATGATATGTGTAAATAATAAAATGAAAACATACAAGTTAAACTTTACTCATCAAATGAAATAGTTTCTGGTAGATGATTAGGGGGAGTATTATTGACCCTTCATTTAATGGAACCCCTATAATATATACTTGAGAACTTACCAATACCTGGCATTCAAAGAGGGTATTTGGGGTAGTATACCATCGGCTGTGATCTTTTTCTTATGTTAAGCTTCCACTAGTGATTCTATCTATCTGCTTAAAGCTTATTCTGAGGTGTTTTCTTGGCATTTGTAGACCAGTTTCACCACAAAATACTCGTATCGTGCACCAAGAGGGTGGAAAAAACTATGCTTTAGACGTGGTGGTCCGTAATCCGCTGGTCTTATAGCCATGAATTCCAATTGAGGCACTGTGAAAACTGGGTCTCAGTGATAGCACAAACACCCCGCCTTAAATATGGTCATCGGGTCCTGGCCCACCAGGTACCACCAATTGCAACGTAGACACGTGGTCCCCACCCTAGGGCCCACCGAAGTCTCTGAACGGTTCATATGACTAATGAAATTTTCCAGATTCCAACACATATCCTTTCCAGTGTGTTTTTTCCTCACTCACACACATAGTGGGAAAATATCCCAAAAGTCCACCCATCCTGATTCGTACTATAGGCCAATCACACTTAACTATGGAGTTCTAATCAGACAGGCTCCTTAAAAGAAAGGTGTGCCTTGTTTACATGAGTCGTATCATTTATTCATGTTACCCTTTATCATTTGGGGGTGTTGAATTCACCCCCCCTAGATCACAATGTCATCGTTGTGGGCCCTACATCTCAACCCAGGCAGTGCGCTGCACTTAAGGCTGGGTACCACCTCAGATACCAATTGTGACAACACGGAAGACTATATGTATAAAATTGTTGACAAAACTAAGTGTACCACATAAAAAACATAATTTCATTATTTATTAGGATAGAGCGGGTAGCAAATTACCAAGATGGAGCTTAGTATGATGGAGAGAATTTTGGATTACTTTTTATTAAATTTTTACATCATATACTTTATAGTGCTTCATATCCATGTTATCAAACTTTTCAGATTCATGACAAATCATCATCATCTTTTGTATATGATTAACAGTAGTTTCAATTATATATTACTTTATTTTAGTTCTATTGTGCCATATGTTTATTACATTGCTTCTTCTAATTATCTCCAATTGTGTTATATTCATCTATTATGCTACACTTGGGTAATGAGGTAATACTCCCCCTAAAGATATGCCCCAATCCCTCCCTATTAGTCAAAAGTCTCTGGCATTTGAGGAGATGCACTTGAGTCCATGTGACCAACCGAGCTCGGGGTAACTCTATGTTTCATCTGGGTCAAGGACGTCACAAATTGGTATTGGAGAAATTACTTTCTTTCTTTACTATTTAGAGAAAATAGATTGGAGATTAGGTATGATTTGATCTTTATCATAATCCCTTATTGGGAATCTTTAACTGATGTTTGGGAAAAATTTCAAGTTTCCTAAATAATAATAGTTGTTATGTTTTTTCTTATTAGTGTTGATTTCATTTCATCATTGGGTGATGCATTTGTTTTGTGGTGTTTTTTATTATTATTCTTATTGAGGTTCTTATTTTTTCCTTGTCCCGATGATATGAGGGTAAGTAACATTATTACATGCATCATTATAGGCACCTAGAATTCACATACCATGCATATGAAATTCGATATAAGTGCATTTCACTACTTGAATTTATTGATATTCCTAGGTTTGTTGAGTGAGTATTGTTTATATATATATATACATATATATATATATATACATACATATGTATATATATACATATATATATATTCTTATATTTCACCTTTTCTATAATTGAGGGATTGATAGTTTCAATTCTTGAGGTGTTATGGTCCCTCGTGAGTTGGAATGGGTAATTGAGTAAGTCGAGACATTAGATTAAAGTCAAATGGGTATAATTTTGAGTGATAAGGTGTATGGGACTTGATTCACTAGATGGAAAACTCATTTTAAATGAACCATGATATGTGGAAATAATAAAATGAAAACATTCAAGTGAAAATTTACATATAAAATGAAATAGTTTCGAGTAAATGATTAGGCAAAGTATAATTGACCCTTCATTTAATGGAACCCCTATAATATATACTTGATAACTTAACAATACCTGGCCTTCAAAGAGGGTAGTTGGGGTAGTATACCATGGGCTGTGATCTCCTTCTTAAGTTAATCTTTTACTAGTGTTTCTATCTATATGCTTAATGCTTATTCTAAGGTGTTTTCTTGGCATTTATTGACGAATTTCACAACAACATACTCATGTCGTGCAGCAGGATGGTGGAAACAACTATGCTTTATACGTGGTGGGACCTAATCCACTAATCTTATATCCAAGAATTTCAATCAAGGCATTGTGACAACTAGGTCCGGGTGATAGCATAGAAACCCCGCCTTAAATATGGTCATCGGGTCCTGGCCCACCAGGTACCATCAGTTTCCCCGAAGACATGTGGTCCCCACCCTATGGCCCACCCAGGTGCCTGAACGGGTCATCTGAAAAATGAAATTTTCCACAGGACAACACATATCCTTTCTAGTGTTTTTTTCCTCACTCACACACATAGTGGGAAAACTTCCCAGATGTTTAGCCATCCTGATCATTACTCTAGGCCAAGCACACTTAGCTGTGAAGTTCTAATCAGACAGGATCCTAAAAAGGAAGGTGTGCCTTGTTGACCTGAGTCGTATCATTTATTCATGTGACCCTTTATCATTTGGTGGTGTTGCAATAACCCCCCCCCCCCCCCACTTTAGATCACAACATCATCATTGTGGGCCCTACATCTCAACCCAGGTAGTGCACTACACTTAAGGTCGGGTACCACCTCTAATACCAAATGTGACAGCTGGGTCCCAGTGATAGCACAGACACTCTACCTTAAACATTCTCATCAGGTCCTGGCCTGACAGGTACCACCAGTATCTCCATAGACATGTGGTCCCCACCCTGGGGCCCACCCACATGTATGAACAGGTCATCTGACTAATGACATTCACTACAGGCCAACACATGTCCTTTCTAGTGTGTTTTGTATCCACTCACACACACACTAGAAAAAATTCCCAGAAGGTCACCAATCATGATCACTACTCCAGGCCAATCATTCTTATCTGTGAAGTTATAATCAGACAGGCTCCTGAAAAGGGAGATATTCCTTGTTGACATGAGTCATATCATTTAATCATGTAACCCTTTATCATTTGGGGGGTGTTGCAGGCACCACCTATTGTACCTAATCTGGGCACTGCCTCTTAGCTTTGTGATAGTATCATATGTATGATATATTCCATACAAGGTGCTCCATGACCTACACCTAAGATGGATGATCTGACCAGTATGTTCCAACAGAGGCACCCACCTACATTCTCATGGGTTTATGATCCATAGGCTACTGAGTCATGGATAGAGGCCACCTTTTTATCTTTAGAATATGGAGACACCTCCAGAGTGGAGGGTCAAGATTGTTGCATACATGCTATGTGATTTTTATAAGCGTGGGTGGGATGTAGTTACATAGGTTGTTTTAAATCAAGGCATGGTATGTGATGAAATATAGATTTCCTTATATGATAAGTACTTTCCTCAAATTTTAAGAGACGAACAAACTTGATAGTTCATACATCTTGAGTGGGGTTCTATGTCAATTAGGGATTATTAAGCACATTTTTCTGAGTTATAGTGATTCACACAGCTTTTAGCTGGTGATGATCTTTTTCATGCTAGATGCTTTGAGGATAGGCTTCAGTATGCCATCTATACTCAGGTGAATGTATTTTTCCAACCCATCTTCTCTGAAATAGACAATAAATCTATTATCACTGAGTGAAACCTGAGTTATGATGATTGTACTAGTAATAGAGGACGAGTTTCGAGCCAGGCCAGTAGTTCCAACAATAGTAGAAATCTATCCCTCGAGGTATCTCATCAGGGCAGTGGAAAACAAAGTACCTGTGTTGGTATGTATATGGTGTGTCACCAGTGTTTTCAAAAGGAGAACCTATAGTCTTAGTTTGATGGAGACCCTATAGAGTGTCGTTCTTGAGGACATATGGGGAATCTTTATAGATTCTATTGGACCTTTCCATTAGGTTCTAGTAGAAGAGGTTCAACACCATCTCCACCTTCAAGGGTAGGTTCCTTTATGCCACATCAGTGGGGAGTTGGAGTATCATTGGAAAGACTTGTTGAGGAGGAGGTCAAGGATGTGGTAGCCAGACTCATGATCAATATAAATTCTAGTAGAGAGATTTTGATTATGGTACTCCCCTTGAGGTAGTCAGCTACCCTTTCTTACGGGGCCAATTCTTTCTCAAGATGATGGGATTTTATGTCAATATCATGATGGATTGGTTGGTTCCATGTCATTATTTTGTAGACTAGTATCAGTGAAGGGTGTCATTTTTTTGAACCATGGTCATTCTTTGCATGAATTGCAGTATGGTTTATGTTTTTTTGTCAATCCTTAGAAGAAGTTCAGAATGTGAAGTGATCATACAGAACAAGCAGATAACAGTATTGAAGGTGGAACCATTTTCTAGCGTTAGCCAAATTTTTGGGCTTGAAAATCGACAAATAGAGAAAAGTGGTTTTTGGAAAAGAGACTTGTGCGCCATTCACATTAAGGAGAGTAAACTTGCGAAACTTTTTTCAATATCAGAACATGAAAATATGGAAAAGGGAGAAGGGAACTCAAGTATTATTTTTGGTCATGCAAGTGACTTGCGCGCCGAGGGAAGACTTGTGTGCCATCGTGCAGGGTATCTAAACGCCAATAAATAGAGTTCGACCCATCCTTATTCAGAACGAAGTTCAGAGTTAGAGAAAATCAGAGCTCTCGTCGCACAGGTGTAGTGGTCACGCAATTGGTGGTGGGTCGCGCAAGTTGAAGTTACGCGGAAGTTGTTTGATGCGCGTCCAAGGTGGTTTGGGAGAGAAAGGGTGTTGGTCCCCCATTTTTGGAGTTGAAGAAGGAAGTGCCACGCAAGTGGTTTGGTGACACTTTCGTTCCAGTATTTGAAGAAGCACAATAGTTGAACATTGTGCGCCAAAACCGGTTTGGGTGGAAAATAATGTGAGTCACGCAAGTTTGAAGTTGTAGAAGTGAGTGTCGCAAAAGTGGGAGAGCTGGACTTGAGCGCCAACTTGAAACTCACACGTTGGGCTTGGAGAAGTGCGCTAGGTGTGGTTGAAGTATGCGAGTCTTTTTGTGGTTGTGCGAAAGATGGTTGTTTTCCTGATACCTTTGGTGTAAGGTGAGAGTAGTCTACGGGTGGAAGTCGGACTTCAACAGAGCATCTGCATACAACAGAGAATTCATTCTTTTGCAATGATGAAGATACCTTCAAGTCTATAAACTAAGTGGGACTTCACCAAGGGAAGTGACCCAGGGGGAGTCAATGGGAGTGACTCGAGGGACGCAGTAGGCTATCACTAAACAATTGTAAAGTCAGTGAGCCTAGGACAGAGTGACTATTCCTAAACCTTTGTAATCCACAACGAGTGAAGAATAGTGGAATTTGGTATGACCGAAAACCTATCGACGTATTCTCCTTGGACATAGCCCTTAGTGGTGAACCAAGTAAAAATTGTTGTGTCAACTCTTTTCATGTGAATGTTTTATTTATTCTCATATCCATTATACAGGTTAAACTGGTTTATACCAACGTGGGAATAAGATCCATCAGTTTAAAATAAAAAGTTGACTCCCTGATTCACCCCTCCCCTCTCAGGGTATCCTGGGGTCCTTGAAGTGGTATCATAGGCAGGTTACTGGTGTTTTATCTATTTTATACCGCCATGGAAAATTCATCTAGTGTTAGGGGAGTTCCCCTCTTTGATGGAAGTAATTTTTAGATTTAGAAGAACACAATGAGATCTCATCTAAAATACCTTTGAATGGATGTTCTATTTTCCACTATTCAATGTATACATGTTACTGGTCCAACAGGACTGGCTATGACTGATGCAGATAGGAAAATTCTTGATGCAGATACTAAAGCACAAAATGTTCTCATCGTAGCACATTCTGATCAGATCTATATAAAAGTGATGAGTTGCACCTCAGCAAAGTCCATGTGGGATAAACATGAAAATATTTATGAAGGAGATAGCAAAGTAAAAGAGGTGAAACTACAAGTCCTGCACAATAGGTTCGATGATATGAAGATGCATCCTGATGAGAATGCATATTCCTTCTTCAATCGAATTACTGAAGTGGTTGGAGCTATTCGGGGTCTAGGTGAAGAAATAAAGGATGTAGACATTGTGAAGAAAATATTAAGTATACTTTCACCCCTTTACAATGCAAAGGTTTCATCCCATGAGGAAAGAGATCTTTCCAACTTTCTCTGGATGATCTACTGAGTAGCCTGGTGGCATATAAAATGTGGGTCAAACCAGAAGATGCTACAACTCAAGTAAGAAAGTAAATGGCATTCAAATCCATCTAGAAACTGAAAATATCAAAAGATAACAGTGGTGAAGACGATGAGGAAAAAGAAATTATTTATCTCATCGCCAAGAAGTTTCAGAATGGAAAAGGGAAATTCAAGTGGAAGTTATACCTAGCTTGATTTCATTATGGAAAAGTTAGGAACATTTCTTCTCAGTGCTTAAGAATGATAGATTATGATGATAGAGATGCTGAAAACATTGAGAAGCCTCAGAAAAGTTTTTCAAGAAAGGAGACTTCAAATCTAGAAAAAAAATTCTAAAGAAGAGTTTTTCTGTGAAGAGGAAGAAGACGATAATGAATTCTGTGATAAAGAATAACCCGAATTTAAAACTGGGAACCATGCTTCAATGATGGCCAATGTTAAAAACATCAGAAGATACTAGTGGATAAAATCAGTTGAAAACTAGTGTGGATCTCGAGTTCCAACTTAAGGATGTTGTTAGTAAGTTCAAGATTAAATTTAAGAGTTTCAATAAGTGTAAATCAATTGTTGAAGAATCAACTGAATATGTTGATCAACTTGAAGCTGAAATTGAATGACTAGAAGCATTGGTGAAAGTACAGTCTAAAATAATTGAAATAAATGATGATGTAGGGGATCTAAATATGATAATTGAAGAGCAGTAAATGGTCATCAATGGCCTCACCTCCAGACTAGAGGGAATGTCCAAGACTGCTGAGCGTCTTGAGGAGAAAGATGTTACTATTGGGAGTAAACTTTAAAAAGATTCAATTTCAAAATAATCAAGGAATAAAATAAAGTTTGGAAGGTTCTCAGATGATGAGGTGTTGGAGAGAGATAAATGTGGCTCTAATGGAGTTGAAAATATTTTAAATGATCAAAGACCTGCCTATATGGGAAATAGTGGAATTGGTTGTCAGGAAGAATCATCAAATGATGCCAATAAAGGTGACCAAAATAAAGGCAAGTTGAAAGTGGGTAATGTGGGAAAGTCTTCTGAAGTGAGGAAACAGAAACCCCCAATTCAATCTGAAATAATAAAAGAAGATTATCCTCGAGCCTCGTGGAAAAAGGATCCCTCGCACTATTATCCCATAGAATAAAGAATGAGGAAAAATAGAAGCGAGAAGACATTTCCTCTCAGGAAGTGTCAATTCTGTGGATATTTGGTCCATACCATGTATTATTGTGAAGAGGCAAGAATCTATCTAAATGGAGAAGATATAGGAGTTCAATAGAGGAGAAAAATTCATATCCTAATTATTTTATAAGAAACTATTTCTATGGATATTGTTTTTGTTGTTCTAACTTTGGTCATAAGGCTGTTAATTGTAGGCAAAGAAGGGACATGGACACCTCATACCGAAGTTCAAGACAAGTCAAGTCTCGTCAGCAAGATAGTGTTTCTCTTTCAAACAAGTTTTCTCCTCTCAAAGAATATTTCGACTATGAATAACCTAGGTGAATGGAAGAGCTAATTGAAAGGCCATCAGTGCTCTATAGTCAATTCATTGTCTCATGGAATGAAAGGAAGAAAATTGAGAAATCCAACCTTGCAGAGGTGGCTCTCAAAGCAACAAAAATAAACAGTACCTGGATTCTGGATAGTGGTTGTTTATCTCATATGATAGGTAATGATGGCCTATTAATGGATATAAAAAGGAAGGTTGATGGTACAATACGATTTGGTAATGATAGAGCTCTGATAATTAAAGGTAGTGGTAGTACTGAATTAGCTAATTGAGAGCCAAAGAAGACTAAAGTCCTTTATGTAGATGGCCTACGTCATAATCTACTCAGCGTGAGTCAACTCTGTGACATGGCACTTATATTTACTTTTAATCAGAAAGGCTTCACTATCAATGGAAATACAAGAAATTCACTTATAAAGGGATACAGAACGGAAGACAACTTTTATCGGGTTGATAGTAAAGAAAATGATTGTTACATGAATATTGAAGAAGAAGAAAATTTGTGGCATCTAAGACTGGGAAACATCAACCAACAAGACACGGAGAAAATATAAAAATTGAGGATTGTCATGGAAATTCCCAACCTGAAGCGTGAGCATGAAAAATATTGTGATGCTTTCATTTGTGGAAAGATGTTCTGCAGTTCATATCATCCAATGAACAAAAGGGAATATCATCTTCTTGATCTAATTCATACAGATGTATGTGGGCTGATAAAGGTTTCCAGAACTCATGGAGAAAGGTACTTTGTCATTTTCATAGATGATTACAGTAGAATGGCATGTGTAATGGTCAATCATAGGAAACGACAAGTGCTTGACTGCATGAAATCATATCGGCAAATCACCAAGAATGATACTGGACGAACAATAAAAGTGTTCCGATCTGACAATGGATGGGAATACACGTCCATTGCTTTTGAAAATTACCTGGAGAGGCATGGGATTCAACATGAGGTAGCTGCTGTGAGAACTCCATAACAAAATAAAGTTGTCGAAAATAGGAATCGACAGGTGAACAACATGGAACGAACTATGCTGATTGAGATTCGTATTCCACGAAATTAATGGAAAGAGGCTTTTCAAGCTGCAGTGAATATTCAAAATCGAACAGGAATTTATATGGGTGAGACAAAGACACCATATGAATTGTGGCATGGAAGGAAGACCTCTTTGAAATAATTTCTTGTTTTTGGAAGTAAATGCTTTATCGGAAACAAAGAAGGATATCAAGGGAAGTATGGTGATAATGCAGATGAAGTAATTTTCCTCGGATACTCAATGAATAGGAAAGCCTACAAGTGTTTCAACAAGAGATTAGGAAGGATTGTGCAAAGTAGTGATGTTAATATAATTGAAGAGAAAACAAAAAATGCTTTAATTAAGTCATATGTTGATGTGATTTAATGTGAGGAAGACAGTAAACGTGGAGAAAATACAAATACAAGAATAGAGGAAGCTATAAAAACACTCAACAGTCACTTCATGATGTTGACTCAGAAGAAGAATCTGAAGAATAAACTATGGCTAGAGAGAATACAATTGAACCTCACTTGAGAAATCGAAGAGTTGAGATTGATCCATCTAACATAATTGGATATATGAGTGCACCCACACAAACAAATAGGATGAGGAATAACACATAATCTACATTTCTATCAATTGTGGATCCATCCTCATTTAAAGAAGCTGCAAAGGATGAATCATGTGTGAAATCTATGAATGAAGAGTTAGATCATATTGACAAGAATTAGATATGGGATCTTGTATAGTGACCCAAACTTCACAATGCGATTGGAACAAAATGGATGTTCAAGAACTAGTTTAATGAGCATGGAAGTGTTATTAGAAACAAGGCACGACTGGTATGTGAAGGACACTCCCAGATTAAAGGCGTTGATGTTGAAGAAACCTTTTCTTCAGTGGCTAGACTGGATTCAATCAGGGTTTTCCTTTCCATGGAACTCCAAAGAGGATATAAAGTATATCAAATGGACTTCAAGATATCATTATTGAATGGTGTACTCGAATAATAAGTCTACATTGAACAACCAGTGGGTTTTATTCATGGTACTGATGAAACAAAGGTCTGAAAACTGAAGAAATCTCTATATGGTTTGAATAAGGCACCATGAGGATGGTATTCCAAGTTGTACTCGTATCTCAAGAAGCTGGAATTTAAAATAGGAGGATTAGACCACAATCTATACGTGAATAATTCTCCAAAAGATCAGTTTATGGTTCTAGTCTATGTTGAAGACATTATATTTGGTGGCAGCAGGCAGAAATCAGTGGATGAATTTTCCAATCACATGAAATCAGAATTTGAAATGTCTATGATTGGGGAGATCACATATTTCTTGGGGCTCTAGGTGATTCAAAGTCTGGATTAAACTTTCATTTCTCAGGAAAATTATGCAAGAGAGATGTTGAAGAAGTTTAATATGAAATATTTCAAACGAATATCAACTCCGATTTCATTTTGAACCAAACTTGGAAAGCATGAGTATGGGGCCTCTGTAGACCCCACTATGTACATAAGGATAATTGGGAGTCTACTTAACCTGATAGCGACATGGATAGATATTGTCTTTGCAACCTATCTAGTGGCCCGCATTCAGAGTATTCTAATGGAGGAACATATGACTGCAGTAAAAAGAATCATGAGGTATATTAATGGTACTCACAATTGTGGATTATACATTACTATAGGAAGAAATAGTGAATTATCACCATTTTCTGATGCTAACTGGGCTAGAGATGTTGTTGACGAAAATTCCACCATTGGTGGAGCATTCAATATTGGAAATAAATGTGTTTTCTGGTTGAAAAAGAAACAAGAAATTACTTCTCTTAGTACTGCTGGATCTGAGTATATCTCCACCACAAAGTCATGCACTCAACTGCTATGGATGAAGCAACAAATAACAGATATTGGTGATGAGGTGAATCGACCAATGGTAATTTACTTTGATAATAAGAGTGAAATTTATCTTACAAATAATCATCTTCAGTATTCTCGTACAAAACATTTTGAAATCAGGTATCACTTTATCAAAGAAAAAGTTGATCAAGGAGTGATTCGAATGGATCATGTGGGAACTGATGAGCAAGTGGCTGATATCCTGACCAAGCCACTGTCAGCGGCTGTGTTTGAGAAGCATCGGTTGAACCTTGGTGTTCAGCCACCTCCCAGTGCATAAGGAGGTTACAAAAATCCCCCCTCCCCAGTTTTGTTAATTGTTTTTAATTTGTTTATTGAAGCGATGCAGGTTTGTGGGGGAGATACTATCCATGGGAATGTGTTTTGAGCTGAACAATGAACAATTACCGGTCTTTGGGTTTATTTTCAATGGCGAAGAAAGGAATATATTCAGGAATGTAATGATTCTATGACACTATAATAGAATTTCATGGGCAATTCAGGCATGTAATGCTTCTGTGACACTGTAAGAGAATTTCTTGGGAAATTCAGGCATGTAATGCTTCTGTGACACTGTAAGAGAATTTCCCGGGTGTATTTGAGAATTCCAAAACATGGGAACCCAATTCAAGCTTCCTCTCTTGTTTTCTACACCGAGCATTTCTCATATAGACATAGAGTGTTGGCTATGTTGATTCTTGTGTTTGTGGATTGCCTTTGGCTGGTGCTCTATTTAATTTATTTACTGATTACCAATAAACCCAAAGTGGGAAATTGTTGGAACCATGGTAGTTCTTTGCATGAATTTGATTATGGTTTTTGTTTATTGTAAATCCTCTATAGAAGTTCAGAATGTGAAGTGATCATACAAAACAAGCAGATAATAGTATTGAAGGTGGAACCATTTTCTAGGGTTTGCCAAATTTTTGGGCCTGAAAATAGACAAATGGAGAAAAGTGGTTATTAGAAAAGAGAATTTCACACCGTTGACTTGAAGGAGAGGAAACATGCACACCTTTTATTTTTCAAGATTAGAACATGAAAATATGGCAATGGGAGAAGGGCGCTCAAGTTTTATTTTTGGTTGCGCAAGTGACTTGCATGCCGAAACATGCGCGTCGAGGGAAGACTTGAGTGTTGTCATGAAGTGTATCCAAATGCCTATAAATAGAGGTCTACCCCTCCTCATTTGAAATGAAGTTCATACTTAGAGAAAATCAAAGCTCCCGTCACGCAGGTGTAGAGGTCGCGCAAGTGGTGGTGGGTTGCGCATGTTGAATTTGTGCGGCAGTTGTTCGTTGCGCGTCTAAGGTGGTTTGGGCGAGAAAGGGTGTTGGTCTCCCAGGTTTGGAGTTGAAGAAGGAAGTGTCTCACAAGTGGTTTGGTGACACTTGCACACCAGGATTTGAAGAAGCGCGATAGTTGACCTTTGTGCCCCAAAACTGGTTTGGGTGGAAAAGAATGTGAGTCGCGCAAGTTTGAAGTGGAAGAAGTGAGTGTTGCGCAAGAGGGAGAACTGGACTTTCACGTCATCGTGAAACTTGTGTGTCGGGCTTGGAGAAGCATGCCAGGTGTGGTTGAAGTATGCTAGTCTTTCTGGGGCTGTGTAAAAGTTGGTAGTTTCCCGATACCTTTGGTGTAAGGTAATATTAGTCTACGGGTGGAATTCAGACTTCAACATAGCATCTACAGACAATAGAGGATGCATTCTTTTGTAATGATGAAGATACCTTCATGTCTATAAACTAAGTGGGACTTCACCAAGGGCAGTGAGCTAGGGTATTCAACGTGAGTGACCCAAGGGACGCAGTAGACTATCTCTGAACAATTGTAAAGGCAGTTAGCTTGGTACATAGTGACTGTTCCCAAACCGTTGTAATCCACAATGAGTGATGAATAGTGGAATTTGGTACGACCGACAACCTGTAGGCGTATGTTCCTTGGACGTAGCCCTTAGTGGTGAATCAAGTAAAAAGTGATGTGTCATTTCTTTGCATGTGAATGTTTTATTTATTCTCATATACATTATAAAGGTTAAACTAGTTTCTACCAACGTGGGAACAAGATCCGTCAGTTTAAAAGAAAAAGTTGACTCCCTGATTCACCCCTCCCCTCTCAGGGTGTCCCGAGGTCCTTCATCATTTACATCACCTGAGGGTAGAAGTTATCTACACAAGGGTCATTGGGACATCCAGTATAGTAGAGATGGACTATACTATCATGGACTAGGAGGAGTGAATGCCTATATTGATAATATCTTCATATAAGATTGGGGTTCTCTTTGGGATGAATTCATTTCGATATTATATCATTTCAGGGACATTTTTTCTAATGATCATTCTTTACTACCTCTTAAGAGAGAGGTAGATTTTATGATTGAGTTCATTCTAGGAGCATCCCCATTGTCCATTCCTCTGTACATGATGTCACTTATTGAGCTCCAGGAGCCCGAGTGGTAGTTAAATAATTTATAGGCCAAGGAATTTATATGGACTTATACTTTCTCTTGGTGTTCTACCATGATTTTCACTAAGAAGGTAGATGGGACCCTTCATATATTTATAGATTACAAATGTTTGAACAAGATTAGAGTCAAGAACTAGTATCCACTACCTAAAAAAGATAATCTCTTTGACAAGACCAGAGGAGATATGGTGTTTTATATGATTGGCCTGAGATCGGGCTATCATCAGGTGTGAGTTATTACATCAAACATACCTCACACATATTTTCATAGTTGGTATGGTTTGTATGATTATATCATTATTCCATTATGTCTTATTAATGTTCCCACTATTTTCATGGATTTGTTGAATAGGGTCCTCCACCCCTCTCTGGATTATTTTTCATGGTCTTTGTGGATGAAATATTTTGTATTCTCACACTCATAAAACCATGATAATCACCTTGAGATCATTCTGATTAAACTTATAGAGCATCATATTTATGAGAATCTTGCTAAGTTTCACTTTTAGATTGATAAATATTACTTGTTTGGTCATATTATATTGGATATACGAGTCTATGTCAACCCAAGGATGGGGAGTGTTGTGGTTTCCGGGGATAATCCCATGATCATGTTTGATATATAGAGTTTCTTGGGAATGTATGGGTATTCCAAGTGTTTCATACAGGAATACTCACACCTTGATGCACCTCTTATTATTATTACAAAGAAGGGTGTTAATTTTCTGTGGTCAGAAACATGTGAGATAAACTTTTAGCAGCTGAAAGGGAGGCTTTTCCTGGCACCTATTATTATTTTTATATAGCCAGGAATATGTTATAAACTGTTTTGTAATGCATTAAACATTTTCCTATGAGTATTGATAATGAAGGAGGATAAATTAATTTCATATATATCTCATAATATGAGGCCACATGGGAGAAAGTATCTAATGTACGTCCTCGAGCTAGCATTAGTTGTCCATGCCATATGTTCTGGGAGACATTATCTGTTGGGTGAGAACTCTTTGTTTTATTCAGAGCATAAGATCCTCAAATATATCTTTACATATCATGACATTAATCCTAGATAGTGAATAGGGATCGAATATCTTCATTCCTTCAATTTTGAGCTTTCCAATATACCTAGAAGGGGGCAATGAAGTACCAAATGCATAGAGTTGGAAAACTCAAGAACATGCCATACATGAATCTAGTGATGAATAGAAATTAATGGCCCTATTATCTAAGATTCATTTAAAGTTTCATGATGGTCGTCTCTCATCCTTGATAGTTACCTATACCCTCCTTGAGAATGTGAAGAGCAGGTAATTTTTATATCCTGAAGTCTTAGTTATCCCTAAGAGAAATTCAGGAGGTGACCCACCTCTATATTGGTATATAGATAGAGTCAAATTCATACAAATACATGGATGTGTATGGGTTACTACATATATAAGAGAGAATTTGATGTGTGAGTCTCACACTTATCGATGGGTAGTTCATCCAGGGATCTCTATGATGTATCGAGATATGCAATTCCAGTATTGGTGGCCTCAGATAAAATGTCAAATAGTAGGATTTATCATGAAGTGTTCCACCTATCTGCAGGTGAAGTTGGAACACAAAATATTTACAGTCTTGTTACATATTCTTACAATCTCAAAATGGAAATATAAATATGTCCCCAAGTAATTTATAGTTGGCTTACATAGGTCTCCAAGAGGTAGAGACATTATTTGGTAGTTATTGACCGACTGATGAAAGTATCCCACTTCCTTCGTATCAAGGATACTTTCTCAATTGAATAGATGGAAATAGTGTATGTCTGTGAGATCATAAAACTACATGGGGTGCCTCATACTATCTTTTCATATAGGGATTATCATTTCACATCACGGTTCTGGTAGGGGTAACAAAAATATATGGGTACACATGTGCTTCTGATCACAAATTTTCACCCTCAGACTAATGGACAGTCCAAACGGATGATACAGGTTCTATAAGACATTATTTTGGAATGAATCCTTGAATTCATCAGTTCTTGTAAGAATAATATCCCTTACATCGATTTATACTATAATAATAGCTTCTAGGAGATAATTCATATGGATCCTTTTGAGGCCTTGTATGGTGGGTCATGTCATTCACCCATGTCATGGATAGGGGAAGGAGAGGAAGACCTACTATGTCATCAACTCATTTAAGATACTTCAGAGAAGTTTTAGAAGATCATGAATCATATATCTATTACTCATTCTAGATATAAATCTTATGTTGATCATCATAGAATACCTCTAGAATTTGAGGTCATGGATTGTGTTTTCCTACAGGTATCACCAAGGCTATTGAATAGACATATACAGTAGCAAGGGAATCTATCGCCTCATTATTTAGTTCTGTTTGAGATTTTGGATGGAGTTGGTCAAATAGCCTATCATTTATTATTACCATCGAGGTATCGTTCCATGCCCAACATCTTCTACATTTCACAACTTCACTTGTATCTTGCTGACCAATCTCATATTTTTTATCCTGGGGAAATTGATCTAGATGTTAATGCTTGGTTTTAGGAGTATCATATTCGCATCATTGACCGAATAATGATGACTTTATGAGAGATGGTTTGTCCCTATAGTACTGGTTCTATGGAAGCATATTAGTGTACATGATGAGAATTGGGAGTGAGAGGAAAACGTGTATGACCAGTGGCCAAATTTTTTCTCAGATAGTGTTTCATTACCCTTGGATGGTAAAATCTTTCACGACTTCCTTTAAAAGGTAAATACTGTAAGAACCTAGTTTTTCACTCAAGTATGGATCCTTTTAATTTTGTTATAATTTCTTTTATGTACCTAAAATGGATTCCTAATGAGTTCTTGAAGGTCTCAGGGGTTTTTAGGGATTGTTCGAAGCTTGGAATCCAATTATTTGGGAGAAAATGGTATATCATGATGTTAGAATAAATTTTTTGGGGTAGTCCACATGGTTAGTTATAATCATGTGAGGTTGGAAAGTGGGGTGATATGGAGGACATGGATTTCCCTAACCAAGAACCAGTGGCCACACGACCAAGCAAAAACTACAAAAAAATTGCATAGATGTTTCAAATGCTTGGTACACAGTTTCTCTAACCGTGAGGCCTAATTATGTGCGTTCACCCTTACTATTGTATAAAATGTATGGATTGTGCATGGTTTTGAAAACTATGTGATGAAACCAAGAAGAGGATTATTTTATGTGATTGTACAGTTTTACCCTTATAAAAATAATTAAATAAAACACTCCTTTGGTTTTCAATTCTATTGGACAACCCCCTATTATGTATTCCCTTTTGATCTCTTTGATGTCTAAAGTATGCTTTGATATTGTGAATCCTTCTATAATCCAATTCATTTTTCATTTATCTCATTGGATATTCACTGGTAATATCTAATTCCTTTTTAATCTTTCATCATTATTCTTCCAATCCATGATGCTATTTAGATGTAGGATTATATGTTCAAATTTTTGGGCAGCGATCTGTTCTTATGATCTCTTTATATTCATGAACAAATAGAGGCTGATACTGGACGAGCATAGTTGTATGAGCATGGGGTAGGTGGTCTATAACTCATCCCTAAAGTTTCATCATTTTATAAAATTCCTTATGGGCATGCCAATTTCATCTATTTTCTCCTATTTAATTTATATTTTTTGATTCTCAACATTAGAATCATTTTTTAAGACCCATTCCATATTTTTTATTCATCATTGGTGGCTACGTCTATAAAGCTAACCACCCCAAGTAGGGTGTTTCTATATTTATTCTTTTAGTAGATAGTTATGCCTTAATGGTTTTTTATGACCTCTTAGCTCCACTTTTTGGGTGTGGGGATTGTCCTTACTAATGTTAATCCCCTTGATTAAATGAATTGTGAATTTATGGATGGATTGTACTGCGTTTCTTTCCACTTGACCCACCAATGTTAAGTGCTTAAATTTGATAACTCAATCATAAATGGAAACGGAAAGTATGTTGTATATATAGGACATGACCTAGTTTATATTAAATAAATTACATGAGGTTAATCATCCTTAGCCAAGCCTTGTTGTGTTATGAAAAGGTAAATTATAAAAATGAATTAATTAAATATTAAGTGGATTAAATGGTTGCATGCTCCATGGCCTTGTCGCACCAATGAAAGGCAAGGCTTGAACCAAGTGAACTTAATAGAATGTATGATTAATTACATGACCTTAATTATTAACTGATTTAATTATGAGGTTCCAAATTACATGTGAAACTTGACATAATTATAGGAGTGGTTAAAATTTAGTTAGATTTTTTATTCCTAAGGGAATTATTTGAGATGTCATGGATGCCATTTTGATTCCAGGGTGCATGTTTCCTTGTTTGATACCCACCTTGGAACCTGATCCTCATCTATTATTTTATGCTTGGTATGAAACCATTGGATCCTTTATTTACTATTATAGGATGCCTAATATAGACTTATTGGATCCATCGTATCTTTTATGGATACGATACATCTTGTTTGCATCCTTGGTTCTGGATATTGCTTATCACATTTTACCTTGGATGCATTCTTTGGACTCAGTTTGATCACACTATTTTTAGAATGAATTGGAAAATTACCCTTGTATTACTCTATTACCCCTTAGATAGGTGGTAGTTACAACTAAGTTGATGACCCTTGAGGTATAGGTTTCCTTGGTTATTACCTTGGAACTTCTTCATTATAAATAAAATGATGTATGCCTTGTTCACCTTAGATCCTTTGTTGTTATCATGTAATTTCTAGATTTACCTCCTATGACTTAATTATATATATATAAATATATATACATATATATACTGGAACATAAGTAATTAAAAAACTGGTTACATGTTTAGATGCTAGCCGAGGGCTGAAGCAGGCACTTGGTTATTTACATTGTTATTTTGGTTTACTTTTATATATGTATTCTTATACATTGTTTCAATTTATTTTACACAAATCAAATATTATAGAATCCATTGGTGGTGGAATACTGAGATTTATCTCACACCCTATTTGGGAATCCACTGGAACTTGGAAATAATATATGTTTGAGGGTGTTGAAAAGGTGAAGTGTATCACTCCAGAAGCATGATTGCTTGATTTCTCAGAATGGAGCGGGTAGAAGATAACCGAGCTAGAGCTTGGGATGTTGGAGATAGTTATGGATTCATTTTTTTATAATTTTTTTAAGCATTTACTATTTGGTTCATTGTATCCAAGTTTCATAGCTTTTTAGATACATGACATATCATCATCAGCTTTTGTATATGAGTATAAGTTATTTCTGTTATTTATTACTTAGGTATTCTTCTGTTCTTCCATCTTTTTATTACATTGCTTCTTCTACTTATCTCTTTTTTTGTTATATTTTTCTGGTGTGATACACTCTGGTAATAAGGGTAGTCTCCCCACTGACACACCCTAGGCCCTTGCTACTTGTCAGTAGCCTCTGTCATTCAGGGAGATGCACTTTAGGCTATGTGGCCAATTGGCCTCGGGGAACCTCTATGTGGCATCCAGGTCTGGGACGTCACATGATGAGTCTTAAGATTATGTAATTGTTGAATTTTTTATGTTAAAATTTGGAAATTATTGTTTTTTAATAACATTTGATAAAATTTGTGGTTTCAATAAACATTTAAAAGCTAAAATAATGACTTAATGACCCTATTATTTGTTAAAATTACTCTAGGTATGAAAATTTCATCTTTATTAAACATATCTTGGTGTATAAAATTAAGTTGAAATATATTGAAGCACATCCAATTTATAAGATTTTTCTTATTGCATAAAAATAAATCAATAAATTTATTTTCTTGAGTTTCTATCTATATAGTAAAATATTACATCAACTTTAAGAAATGTATTTTGGAATAAAAATGTCTTCCATTTTCTTTTCCTTTTGAAAAATAAATTGTCTTTTAACCGATCCATGATTTATGGTTTTGTAATGGTTAACTTTCTAATGATCATATTCCCTATCACTCTCCATCAGAACATGATGGTCAGATTTTTCATTCATGTCAATATTTTCACTTCTCACTAATGATATCCTATTCAAATCCATGATTTTTCAGTGACATTCACATTTCCATTTCCATATTTTTAAGATGAAGTTTTATTAATCCTTTTTATAATGTTGTATTTCCACAAGGGTATTTTAAAATGACAAATACATGATTAAAAATAAAAATATTAAATTGATAGTACACAATTTATAGGATTAGGGGATAATGTAAGAGCCTAAGATGTTATGGAATGTATCTCTTTAAAATTAAACTTCTTTAATATCCTGTATTACACAAAATATTGAGCTTTCACATATAATTAAATATTATTATTTAATCATGATAGTCATTACCTAACCTTTAGAATAGAGTGAATGAAGGAGATTAACTAAATTTTGTAAATATAGTGTACACATGTTTATAAAATGAATTCATTCATTATTAATTAATTATAAATGAAAATGAAAACCAATTGAACATAAAAGATGTTTTTTATGAAGAAAATTATTTTTATGCTCACAATGACATTTTATCTTAATAAATTAAATTAATCACTATCACTAAAATATCATAATGGAATAATAATTTTATATTTTCAATAAAATTTTTAAAAATTGGTCCAATAATTTTTATTGGATTATGATAAGAATAAATCCAATTTTAAGCATAAAAATCAATATTTTTTTCTAAAGGGAAATTTTACCATATTTTAATGATGCCTTTTTTTAAAACTAAATTTTCAAACATTTATAATTTTTATTTGAAAAAATAAACTTTTTTTAAAGTGTAATATTAAAATTATCTTAGAGTGAATATTTTATAATTTTCTGAAAATATTTTTTTTCCTGTGAATGGTGAAAATATCGATTTTTATAAAACTATCAATTTTATTATATTAAAATTATATTTATTCTTTTAATTTTATTTAAATGTAACTTAAATTCTCTTTAGTCATAAATATTCTAATTTATTTCATCATTATAGCATATTTTTTTTATAAGTACATTTTTTATCTTAACAATGTATTTAAAAAACAACTATGTTTAGTTGTGTTTTATCAGTTTAATTTTAAGTTAAATTATTTTATTTATATGTTTTGAATTTTGAAAATTTGATTCTATATTTGGAATCATAAGGTCCAAATTTATTAAGTCGACTCCATTATGTTTTAGTCAATGTGAATTGTAACTTTAGTAATTTTTTAATACCATGGTTAATGATAAATAGGGTAATTTAGGGTAAAAGTAATATGATAAGGATTATTAAATTACCCTAAAACATTCCCAAATTTTTTTTGGATGATTTATATTCTACAATTAACACAAAAGTTTATAATTTTTTATATTAAATGGATACTTTTCAATTATAATGACTTTTATATTATTGAAATTAAATGGAATCAAAAAATGTCACTTTCTTTGTCTTAAACATATCTTATGGGTCCACATGGGAACTAAGATAGTTTATGAATGAATATAAGAATCCATATTGAATGTAATAAACTTATTTTAATTATATAAATTTATTTATATTTTTTGGGGACCATTTGGATGAGGTTATGACATTTCTAATATTTTATTTAATAAAAAGAAAAAGATGTCGCATTCATATTTTAATAACTATATTATTTTTCATATGGTGTTATTCAGAATAAATCTTTGACTATAGATATTATTTTAAAAATTAAAATATATATCTATATAACGGTATTTAATATTTAATTTATAATGAAGAAATCATTACCTTATATAATTATACAATAATGATGCGGTAATTATTTTATTAATGAAACAATCAAAGAAATGATATTAATAATATTAAAAATATAATAATTTGTATTAATTCAGGTGATTTATAAATTTTATGTATTATTATGACATATTAATGGTTTATTAAATAATTTTTTTCAAATTTATCTTTTTTTATTCATTTCCTTAAGACCAAAGTAATGAATAGTGTCAAAATTGACACTAATGTAATTTTAGAAAAATAATATATTATTAAATTATTTAAAAATCAAAAAAAATGTCTTTAAAAATATAAAATTTAATATTATTTGGAATAAAATGTTATAAATTTTCCATTTGGGGTCCAATTTACAATTTTTAAGTAAAAAATTACCACATTTTAATATTAAACATATTGTTACCATAATTAAAATTAAAATTGGTCAACTACGATTATTAAAAATGATAATGTTTAAAATAAAACTAAAAAAATTAATAAAATTATTTTATTATGATATTTCAACCTTATATCATATTATATTTAAATCGAGGGCCATTTTTTATATTAATATGGAAAATTAATTTATTATTATTTAATATTTTGACGATTTCCACTAGTTCCCCTCACCTCAAATATAAAAGTAAATGCCTTCCTTCATTTAATTTCACCTCCTTGAGCCTTATATCTCAACCAAAATATATCCATTTATCTTCCCAACATAATTAGATAAGTTTTTAAGCTTTGGTCCTTCCAAAATACAAACCCTAGATCCCTTAAGAAGAGATAAAGGAAGTCTGTCGAAAAAGAGGTCCTTATCGACTTTTTCATGTTTTTTTCTTCTAAAAATTCCTATTAATGTATTGTTTACATGATAAAACAATTACTAAAGTATAATATATATAATAATATGTTATTATTATTATTAAACAATCATATTATACCTTTTATACATCTTTTTAAAAATAAAATCACCACACGTGCGTAAGTACGGTTTACTGTCTCCATGTAGTGTGGAAATTCATTTTCTATGTTAAAAATTAAAAAATAGTTATGAAAATGTATTTAATAATTAAATATTATATTTATGAAATTAATTTTATTGGGTAAATTTTGGATCTATATGCTATGTAAGATAACTAGGACTTTTACAACAAAATAAGCATGAAAAACAATGTAATGAATGATCAAAATAGTGAAATGAATTAATATTATTAAAAATCTAGTGGTAAAATGTTATAGGGGAAGAATATATGTTATATTAAATATTAATATGATTCTATTATAATTTAATAATATGTTTAAAACCATTATACAGGATGTTCAAACACGTACAGTGGAAACCAGATCTAAGGCTAGGGAATTCTTAACCCAATTTCCATCCATTTAGTTAAACTTTTACTCCATTGAACATTTCATGCTATGATTATGATTGAAATTAATTTTTATTATATTAAGTTTTATTTACCCTTGTTTTATTTTTATTTACATCTGATACATATAATTGATAAACTTGGTTAACACTGACACTTTGTTTGAAAAATACTCTTTTAAATGTTTTCTTTTTCAGATTTGAAAAGGAATATTTTTAAAATATATATATATAGCATGATCATATTTTCTAGATTTCATGATGCATTAATGTCTTGAATAATCCTTAAAAAATTTACAAGTTTATTTTCAATGAAATTTTTTTTTATAATTTAATGGATTTTTAAATAAATAATTTTAAAGTTATTTCTCTCAAGAATTTTTCAATGATTTTATTATATTATTTTCACCTATGATAACAACCTTAGTTGAATCTTATGATTAATTGAGATAGATATCTTATGATACCATTTAAAATATTTTATTTAATTATTTTAGTTTAGTTTGATTATAGATTCTTGATTTTGATACCACTCATCATATTACTCTAGATAGATTATGGTTATTGATTAGGAAATGTATTCACATTTTATATGACAGTTTTTTAAGATGATTTTTTATGTTATTATTATTTTTCCATTTAATATGATGAATGAATTAGACTTAGTATGTTATTGTAGGTGACCTCTATATCCCCTTGATGCATCGGTATGTCTCATGAGACAAACTTTATGAGGTCTTGGATGAGGCCTTACCCATTTGTGTATACTTCTTGAATGATCCCCTGAGGATATATTTTAGACATCCCAAATTATAAATTCCGCCATTATGAGATTAGTTTTTTATATTCAATGTAATTATTAGACTAGTATAATATCCATGGTTAAGTATCATTATTTGATAATTATTTATATGTCATTATTTTATCATCTTTTATTCCTTCCATATTATGATAAATTTATTCATTTAATGGAATGTATTTTAGTTATTTATCTTGACATATTGTTTGTGTTTATTTATTTATAATATATTCCACTGCATGTATACCCTTATTGAGCATCTAATCTCACCCCTTTCTTATGTTTTATTTTTTCCCAAGATGAAAAGATTTTTATTATGACTGATATATAGGTTTAAGCTTGGAGAATAATGATTTTCTCAAAGGATTATTCATGCTGTATTTTATATTTTAAATTGTAATGTACGATTTAAGTATGTATATAGTTTCCCAAAACTACTAAACTATTTGGTAATTTAGGATGTGATTCCTTATATAAGATAACTATGTAATAAAGTAACCACCAACTCTAGGATACAAGGGTCGGGGTTCTTACACATCGGACTTGATCATAACTATTCAATACCAATCAGATCATGGTGGAAGTCATTACAATTTAATGTATACACTGAAGTACTTAAAATGGGATAAGTGTATATATTTTTCTATATAGGATATAAATAGATTATTGTAAAGGGTTTTACTGATTTTACTATCTGAATTGACAAGGATGATTAATGATCTCAATATAATTTTATCATTTTTATCAATGGTAGAGCCATTTCATAGAATATTTATAAGTAACTAATGTTGTATGGTTTTATTATAAAATTAGAGTACATGACTAAATCATATATTATTGAGGTGGTTTTTTAGATTAATATGTTCATTACTAAATAAGGGATACCTTCCAACATATCATTCCAAATGGAATTTTATTGTGACAAGAATAGATCTATCATGCAAGATAAGAACCAAAATCTTACTGAAGGACCGGATACGTTATATAAAAATTTCATATCATTGTATAAATCAATCATAGGGGTGATATAAACATTTTTTTAGTGTATTCATTTAATAATATAGTAAATCCATTAATAAAAAAATTAGTTAAATAAAAAAATGATGGACATGTAGGTCCTTGGGTATTTTATTTGTTATGTAATTACTCTCTTGTATTTGGTTTTGTATTAATAAAAAAGTTAATTCATGTGATGTTAATTTTGGGATTGTAAAATGTATCATGGTTTTGTAATTTATAACATTTTTCCACTTTATCATTCAATCATGAGGGTTGTAATTTTTACATTAGAGTAGAATAATATTTAAACTCAAGGAAATTATCTATGTTGACCCTAATCAATATTTATCATGGAATTGTATGGGCTATAACAAAATGTTCAGATTATATTGATTACTGACTTATGTGGAGGTAAATATCACCAATTTTACATCAATAAGACTCAAATGTGACTAGTTATCTTTACTAACTCATTAAAGTATTTAAAATGAAATTCCATACACAATTCCATTAATATACTTAGGGGTTTATAGTTTATATCAATACCCATTACATTATCCTGAAAAAGTACTCTTCATATGAACATTAATACTTTGATACCTTCCTTACACAAACTTTATTACTGATCTAATCAAGGGGAGTGGTTTGGTATTTTTTTTAATGTGTGGGATTTTTTTAATATACTGTAATTATGTAGTATTTTTAGTTAGATATATTTTGACCCAATTTTTAGTGACATGTACTGAATATTAGTCCACCACTTTATATAGTTCAGCCTTCATAATGTTGTTATTGGAGGTTATATGGGGAATCACACCACTTTTTTGAGGGTCAAAGGCCCCAAATTTTTCCTAAATGTATAAAGTATGGTCGTTATAGAAAAGATAACTAGATGTACCAATATTTGTTATTTTAGCACCATGGATCACTATAAAAATATGGATATTGTAGATTTGTAAAGTACCATTTATGGGTTTTAGCGGGGATAAAACCAATCCAAATATAGTAGAAAACATCAACTAAAACAAATTATGCCAGAAAAATAATTCAATTTATATTAGAATGAATAAATAAGTGAATTATAAAATACATTTCTTCTTTGATGATCTAGATTATCCAAGATTGTATACATGCACATGAGAAATATCACAAATAAACAACCAATAATCTTCTTCTTCATTGGGTATCTATAAGTTAGGTGAATCTACCAACACTTCAGAATGATAATCTTCATGTCATGATTTTCTAGAACCTTTTCAAAATAATAGAATTAAATTAAAACCATGGTAAACATCAGTTCAAATAATTATAATACTATTATGATCTCCATGAATCATAAAATATAAACCTATTTATATATAAAATCCATGGATTCTCTATAAATTACAAATTTTTCTTATATTATATGTTATCAATAATTAATTTCCCAAAAAAATTCATAATATCTCATCATTATAATTAATTATTTATATTTAAATAACGTATTTATTCGATAAAATTACCTTATGCTATAATCATATAATAATAAAACCAATAAATATGGCTTGGAGTATAAGTATAAGACTGGTCCATACATTATCTCAATATACATAAATTACTATGCATAGCACCACAATGTGGTGACATTCACTATTTTGTAGTATATTACAGCACATTCCATGACATGGTCTAAACCACCATTTCTTGATTGTAGCTTTATTGAATATTTCTATTAGTTATATAATTGTTACTTTATTAATGATCACATTTTTATATTATAGGTTTTCTTTTTTCTTGGATCTATAATTTTGGATCCTTAATAGAGTGAATATATTATGCCTCTTTGTGTATGTAAGGATTCTTCATAAACCACATAAATTTTTGTTTTCAATTTCTTTTTTTCCTTTTTATTTGATTTAATCTCTAGAATCATTCATTATTAGTTATTACACATTTTTTAACATAACCAACATGATATTTTTTCACTTATATAACATGTATTAAATATGGTCCCTTAATTTAATTAAATAGGGGAAATTATGACCATTATTAGTCAAATAATATATTATTTGCTCATTTACTTTAGTGAAAAACATGTTATGTATTTATAGAGGCCCTTTATTTTCATACATTATCATTACATAACTTTTATGGAATACTTAAAACATTAAAAAAACTAACGCCCAAAGACCATACTATTCTAGTGCCTTTACAAACATGGAAACATAGACACTGGTATATAAATGAGCTACATCATCTCCCACTAGGTTATTCTTGACTTTCACACTTATTAGACAAATAAAACATAATACATATCTTCATAACCTAGGGGAAGGATACATTAAAAGGGGTGAGATAAAGTGCTCAATAAGGGTAAAAATGGGAGATAAGTAAGCATAATCATGAGCATAAGGGTATGAGAACATGATCATGAAAATATAAGATCATAAAATTCCTATCAAAGATCGTAAACTTGAATAATTTCATAAATCTGGGAAGTACATAAGACATGAATCATAAGTAAATAAAGAACATAATACATAAAATCATAACATAGTAATAAAACATGGAATTATGGAAGATTTATAAACATATATAATTATTTCCATAGTAGTCATGGCATTGTTGCTGAAACCATCTTAGTAGAAAAGTCTTTTACTAAACTGGGTTCACACCCCATTCTAGCCCTATATTACTGAACCGAGTTCACTCCTCATCCAATCCTTTTAATACTGAACTGAGTTCATTTATCATTCCAACCATGTAATACTAATCCAAGTTTATTTCTCATTCCAGCCCTACAATACTGAACTGAGTTCATTTCTCATTCCATCCATTTCTATCTCATGAGATATAAATCTTTACTCCATACATTTATGTGAGATATAATCCCCACCCATCTCATAATTAAATAATACATACATGTGAGACAGAATCATAAACAATCATATAATAACCCATGAAATGAAATGGGTATCAATAAAATGTAATCATATCTTATCATGTGGAAAAGAGACAAGTTTCATAATCATATAACCAAATAATAACCAGTAAAAAGAAGTGTGTTTCATAAGCATAAAACCCATGAAAGAGAAACAGATTTCATAAAGATCATACCATAAAATATAAACATTTTAGAGAAATAATATGAATGTAAACACTGTTTAATTTCCCCATAAATTCATTAATAACACCAATGACTATTATCTTAGATGATAAATAATTTTCAAACATATTTTAAAAACATATCTTGAGGAAAATATCCTTTTTTCTTTGATAAATTCTTTTTAAAACAAAAAACCTTTTGAAAACATTTTTCTTTTAAAATAGATTTGAAATTTTTTAAAGAAATATTTTTAAAAAATAAAACATTTTTAAAATCAATTTTCCTTGAAAATTATCTTCAAGGATCATTTGAAAACATGGTTTTTGAAATAAAACAGATTTCATATCCAAG
The DNA here is from genome assembly GCA_963277665.1 of Viscum album. NCBI lineage: Eukaryota > Viridiplantae > Streptophyta > Magnoliopsida > Santalales > Viscaceae > Viscum > Viscum album. The sequence goes on along the minus strand of OY728136.1, from coordinate 1,830,128,850 downwards.
AGAAAAATACAGTTATATTTTATTAAAAACATTTTCTTAATTATCTTAACTGCCAAAGTGTGTAAAAATTGTACTAATACATGGATATATCTTTAATAAACATAGGATAAGAAAAATAAAAAGTTTTATTGAGATATGGATCATAAAATTTCATTAATGGAAGCATAATCATAACAATCCTAAAAAAATGGGATGGTTTCAATAGAATCTTACGGCATGGTAACATGGGATCATAATGTACATGTAATAAAATGAAATTACATGAAGATTAAAATATCATGAAATTAATTATATTCAAGATATAACATTTCAAATGGAAGTATATACATCTATAAAAAAATATAGGCGCATAATAAAACATGTGTCTCAAAGAAGGTAATTGAGACAAAATTGTCTTAACAATTTGGTATCTTTGAAACATTATCCCCATGAAATAAGGATAATATAATGGATATGTAAATACCCATAAATTTAATTATAATAATAATTTATTACATATATGATTAGTATACACCACACTAATGTAATGGGTATTTAATAAAGGTTGTATCTCACAGAAATAAAAAGTGAGATAAAATCCCCTGACCTTGTTTCTTGACTCTCTTCGTACTCATACAAAACACATGTATAAAAAATATAAATTTATTATAAATATTTTAATGAAAATATACTTATATATAAGACCATATATGGTTTGATTATGACCTTATATTACCTTATATATAACAATCCTATGTTAATGTTTCACTTTGGGCAATATTCGCTTTATTCTTTGCATGTGTCTTAATTTGTTATACCTTTAGACCTTATAGTTATATAATTATTTAAAGAATGTAAAAATTTATATAAATTTCATTTATATTAAACATATTTTTATTTTAAAAATCTATATAATATATATGTATGAAAAGGAATACACCATTCATGGAGATGATAAGTCATACGTACGCTTGATCATTGTTTTCATTTTTATTATCATATTAAAATAAAGAAAGAAAATAAAATATATTTATATATATATATATTAATTAAATTAGAATTATTATTTCATATATATCATATAATTTCACTAAATTAAACCTCAATACATTCCATGTAGTGTGTGAACAAATCACATCGCTTTGAGGGGGCGGTAGTCCGTACTTACTCAAACGAAATTATTGTATTTACACCAAGTGGAAAGTATAATAAAATTTGTTGTAAATGGATTATAAGATATTAAGGACATAATAAATATAATATATAACATATATAAATATATTTTATATCATAATTTCTACCATGATAGGCGGTAAAGGTAAAAAGTAAGAATCATCATTTTGTGAGGTAGTAGTTCACCATACACGTAAACAGTGTGTTCGTTACCCATTAGATAGAGGTGTGTGTAAGTGTATGTCGAACCTTTAGCATGAAAAAATAATAGTGCACTGAGTAAACATGTGTTATTATAAAATCTTTGAATAAAGAGAGTGGAGGGGTGTGGAAAATAAAATAAAAGAAATGAGCTTGAGAGAAGATGCTACCTCTTAATCGGGTAACTCCTTTTAGTTTATGAAAAAAGGCATCCTTGGATTGATTTATGATAAAATAGATTCTTAAATGAGTAATAGAGGGATTTTATGGAGTTTATTGGGCATATATTGGCCAAAAATAATTTGTTTGAGATGTTTTAATAAGAGGGTGATGTGGTTTCATTTTATTGGGAAGGGAAAGGACACACTTGGCATTTTTGAAAACAAGTTAGGTGTACCCATGTTTCTACATAAAAAAAGTCATAAAAACCAAAAAAACTCAATAATTAAAGGTTAATTGAAGAATAATGTCCATAAAATGGGATTTGGACATGTTTATAGGTCTTTTTGGGTCTTAAAGATATCGTTTAGTAATTTATTAACATAAGTTTTCTTTTAACCGTTGTAATTAATTTTAATCACTTATACTAATATTCTTTGTCAAAAATTAAGTTAAACTTATAATAAATTATAAAATATGATTATTCCAAATATCTGATCCATTTTTTCAAATTAATATCACATATGTGAAAAAAAATTAAATTTAATCCCATAGTCAGGTCGACAATGTTAGTTTTTAAGGTAAAAACATTCAAAAGTATGTTATGTTTTTATATTCAATTTCAAAGGGAAATTTATTACAATGGACCACATTATTTTTATTGATAAAAATATAATCTAATTTAACTTTTAATACAATTTAAAATATAATTTAACCTTATATATAAATTATATGAGAAAGCATTTTTGAATTTTAATTCAATGTCTTACACTATTCATCAAAAATGAAGTTTCTCAAAAAAAATACCATAAATTTAACCTAAGATAATATCATTGTAATAAATTCAAAATTTAATTTTATTTTATCAAATTATATTCAAAAATTTGTTTAAAATTAATTTTATTATTTTTTGCAGAAGTACATTAAAATCAGTTCATTTAAGAAAATAGTATTTTTAAACATATAAGGACTTTACAAAAAAATATTTATTTCATTATAAATATGTTTTATTCCTATAAATAAATTATAAAAAATATTTGAAATTTTTTATTACTATTAATATTACTAGCTTTAATTTCTATGTTACAATCATCTCATTTAAATAATTATTACTATAAAATGATGCTTCATAGAAACTCTATGTTGCGTGTAACGTATGTTAAGTCAGTGTTGCGTGTAATGCAAGGAATGTAATTTCCTTGTGAAAGGAATGTTTGACTTAGTAATTTAATATAAATTTCTATTTTTAATGTTACTTGAAATCAAAAATATCATAAGAGTAAAATAATTCTAAAAAAATTATTTCACGAAATCATGAGGTGTTATAATAATCATATGGATTAGTGAGTCTATTTTAGACGAATAAGTAATTTATGAGTCAACCTATATGTGATTTAAATATTCCATGTATTCTGTTTAAACTTCATATATTTGAAAAATGGATTGTATTGGAATGAATATGATGTATGATGATACACTTTATAAACATGTTTGTAGAAGGATACATATGTTTGATGGGGAATGCTCTACATACATTTATAGATTGATTAGAAATAATAATTTTCTAGAGACTTCTCTTTGATTACAGCATTGATTTAGGAATCCATTTTTATTATCAATAATACAAATACCCATATGGTAACATGTATGTTTTTTGAATGGAGATAATTTTTTATCACAAATAGTTTATCTAAAATAAGAGATTTTATAATGGTTTAATTAAAATAGTTTGGATATGCTTTGTCAGTTATTAAAAAAATGTGTAGAAAATATTTAAGGTTTATGTTAAAGTGGGATATTAAAAGATAATATGAACTAAAAACCATTATATGAGATTGTGGTATGAGTTATATTTTTTTGTAATATGGATCAAATGGATAAATATGAATGTGATATGTGGATATCATAGGAAATGAATTTGTCTATATTCCACATATACTGAAATATTATACATATTATATATAACATTATGATTTATTTATTATATTATAATATATATTTAATCACTGAAGTCTTCAACCACATGGGTTAAATAATGCTTAAACATTAAAAAATATAATGCGTATAGTTAAGGGTTATCCATATGTATAAAATTATTAAACTCAAAGACATTCCATTTTTTTACCGGTTGAGGGTCAAGCCCCACTTATTGAATAAAAAATCAGGAGGACCTCTTTTGAAAATTGGGATAGGAGGAATCCCATTATAATCATAGTGGAAAAACATACATAATGAACTAGACCCAAAGGTTTGAAAATGGTCTTGAGTGTCCAATGGAAAGAAAACATGAAGATAAGAAATGGGAAAAAGTTTCATCTCCCCTTCCCTATCCCTGATCGATAATATATCTATTAAATTGGTCAAAGGTGATGCGTACCCATCCCTTCCCAGAATTTATGTTGTGTTGGTCCAAAAAAACGTGGAAGAGAACCCCTCCCAATCACACTAACATGTGGATGGACGACCAGATGATTGGTTCCAACACACCTATCTTTCATTCGATCTTCCCACCCGAAAAAGCAATTGAGGAACTCACTGCACTATTAAACTGATGAAATGAAAATCAAGACCAAAATAACTATGAAAAATTGAATTAGGGTTACCATCCTTCCAATGATAATGTGGATAGATGGATGGATTATAGGTGTTAACATACTCATCCCTCTTTCAAGGTCATCGACCCAGTGGTACCTACAAGAAGCTACAACACCATCCAAATGAATTTAAACAAAATATAATGCAGAAAGAGAAATTTATGACCTAATAAAATATAATGTCCCAAAAATGAGAACATGTTCCCACTAAACCACACATAAATCCATAAATTCAAAATTCCTCATCTCGTTTTCCAACCAAGAGACTATTGGTGACCCTACACCACACTCAGTCATCCATGCGAACACCATATCATCACCATCGATCATTCCACATCACACTATACATGACCCCTATACATCTTCTAAAATCCAAATGTTGCATCCTGACCATTACACACTCCCTCCCAAAGAAAACCGTGCCACCTCATAATGCCTAGATGATACATTGGAAAATCGTTTCCCATAAAACAATTACCACGAGTACTCCAAATCAACAATGCTTGAAATATACATGGATCATTGTATGGAAATGGAATAATCCTATGGTATGAGAGATCTAAAACTATATACAGGGATGAGGTTGGTCGGGAAGGTTACATAGTAAGATAACGAATCCGGCAAAAATGGCAAAGAGTGACAACATCAACCATAATTATTAAATATCAATAGATATAAGGTTTTCCTTATTTTATGTTTTCCTTGATATTTTTCCATTAATTACACTAAAAATTAATGAAATTTATTTTTAATATTTTTCTTTATTTATCTATATTATATGTCGTTAAAACTCATCAATTATTTCCTTTTTTATTTAATTTATTTCCATGAAAACCTTAATAATTATCATTTCCTTGACCATTATCACAATGATTATTACCATAACCTAAATCATTTCAATTTTCATATGTGGTAACATTCAATTAAGGTAGTTATATTAAACCAATTTATAGTGATTTATAATTTACTACCAAGAGTTCATTCCTCTATTATGAAATAATAATATAAGGGATAAATATAAAGTATTTGATAAACATTTTTTATGATATTGTGTTGGATAAGAACATTTGAGATATGAAATATAGAAAAATATATATATAACATTTTAACATTGATGTTATGTTCTTTATATAATTTTAGTCGATGAGTTATTTTGAATATAAAATAATTATACTCATGTACCAATTTGATATTTTGGAATCATAAATTACTCTATTCAGAACACATCTGTGATAAAATTTCTAACCATATGTAATTATATACTAATAGAAAATTTTGATAGGTGGTTAGACGATTTATCAAGGTCAATTTTTTTTTCATCACGGTTTTGTGATGATTACAAAAAGGAAATTTTAGGACATAATGATATTATGTGAAATAATTATTAAATATTTTAATTTCCAAAATGAAAATATTTAATCAATACATTTCGATATTCATAAACTATTAAAAATAAAAAAATTTAATGATATCTAGAGGAATGAAAGATGATGGAACCAGTTTGTGTTTGAGTTTTATTTTTAGTCAATTTATTAGGCAACATGCATAATTTCATTAGTATATGAAGAATAATATCTTAGAAGTAATGTATAGATCCAATGACTGTAGGGGAAATTCATGAAGTTTCTATGAAATGAATAATTTAATTATTAATTGGTTGTTTACATATTATAAAAGGTGTTCATATTATGGTGAGTCCCTATTATGATTTTTTGAAGAAACAAGGGATATTTTATCTATATATGTGAAAAATAGTGAATATATTTATCATATACTGACCCACATAAGTAAATTAATTTATGACATAATATAATTTTTTGTGTATACATGGAGAAGAAGATTGAATTTTGGAAAATTTATTTATCTTACACACATAAAATATTTTTTACCGCATAATATATATTTATTTTTCATATGTTAATTAATTTAAATCATAATATAATTAAGATTGCGTAACTAAATTCAGTGATGTAAGGATAAATCCAAGTCTTCCAAATTTGAAAAGCCATTTAATTTACACATCGGAGGTCTAAGGAACCCATAAGATAATTTATATTATGTGAATAAAAATTATAATATTTAAGATAATTTCCTTACATTCATGGTGTGTTTCTATTATTCATATATTTTGAAGAATGATATTTAAATCAGATAATTGTTATCTGATGTTCTTCTATACCAAACAACATAAAAAAAATATTGGATCATGATTCTTACTGAAATCGAAAGAGTACTATCTAAAAGATAATTCTAGGGTGATTATTTGAGTTCCAAACTATAGTATATGATGCCACATCTCTGTGTCTATGCGAAAATATCAATTAAATTACAAGACATGGATTTCATGGAGAACATGAATTTCAAAAAAGATAGTGAAATATCTGATATTGCACCTAAGAAATAACCAAGTATTCAACTGGAATTTTAGGAATAGTTTGAATATTTCATTGAATATAAGATGAAAATAATTGAATTTTAATATTTAATTGAGTTTGAAAATAATAAATATATGATGTTTTAAAACTATTATATATATATATATATTGAATAACATTAGGAGGTAAGAGACTCTCAACTGTGAAAAAATCAAATATATTGGAAAAGTTGAAAGGAGTGGTTCTTATCTGTACATACCTTTGAATATATTATAAGTAGAACGAAGAAGAGGGTGATAGGACATGAATCTATGAATTCTACAAATTCAATGAATTGAATAAAGAATAAGTTTTTTTAGTGTTTCATTAATTCTTTCACACTAAAGGCAGAGCAGAAAGATATTGAGAGAGCCATTACATAACCTTTATTTGTTATAGAAACCAAAATAAGAGAGAGTTAAAATTTGTTTTTGCTAGTCACATTACAAGATGAAGTTATAAAAGAGTATATAAAAGGCATAGTCATGGGTGGTTTCAAATTATTTTTGATATTTGGGTACTTAGGTGAAGTAGAGTAGATAACCAAGGTCATTCTCTAAGAAATAATTACATAGAAACATAATAAATGTATTTTGAAAATAATATAAAATAATAACACTAATTATAATTATTTTGGGGGTCCTTTTATGGTTTTTAAGACTAGAATATTTATATTGGAAGAAGATTGTTTTTTTTTATAATTTATAAAACAGACCATATTTTTTTTCAAAATATTTATTTAGAAGTAATAATCGATATAACTCTACCTATTTACTTAATTGTTAATCATTATAACTTAAATTAACACCTATTTAATTATTATCCCATAATTTTTTAACCCTTAATTATATGATAATTTACCTAAACAACAAATATGAAATAAATTAAACCCTAGGATATCTTTAGAACATGAAAACGTAACACCCTACTTTGATTTTCATTCCACAGATAGATTAGGGTCAGTTGTAAATTAAGTACCATATACATAATTAATGTGAGGATTAATTGATATTAGGGGTTATATTTTAACTCTACTAATTTATCTCATGTTCTTTTTTTACCAACTAATAATGTGCTCTCATAATTCACACACTACTCGACCTTGAACATTTTTTGTTAATTATTCAATTGCATTCTTGATTTTTTCAGTTAAAAATTAAATTCATAAATAATATTATGTGAATTATATTATATCATTAATTCAAAATTAATAAGTGAATATGGTTATAATTATATCTATTACTAATAACTAATATTCTTTCATGGGTTGTGTAGTCATTGTAGAAACATTTTGCATGTACAAATGTTTAGAAACGGTATAACCAAATAAAATTTATAATATTTATTTCCATACTAAATTGGAAAATTATAGAATAAATGAAATAAAAATAAATAAATAAATGGAATAAAAATGGAGATATTTTTACAAAAACACAATCATTACAATGAAAAGAAGGGGGAGGGGGCTCTAATGATAGGATCCTTCCTTCAAGATCTACCCATCATGAAATTATTTGATAATTAGAGTGTAAATACTTATCCTCTTACATAAACATCATAATTCATGAACAATCCCTTACAAATGTGAAAAATACACATTTATATAAGTGAGGGGAGTCTAGGGTACAGGTGGTTATAGGTGTGAATGTGAAAATTCAACCAAATATTTTAATCCAACTTTCACAAAAATTTTTGCCTCCAAAATTCAAGAATTGGTTGTCCATAAATGAGTATGATTTGTTCATAATTTGGTCTTATATCTTATTTCCAAATTTGATCCCAATCCAAACCTAAATGAATAAGTTGTGGACAAAATAGTGAATTAGTTTTCAATCTTGTGAGTCAATACTATCTTTAATTTCATGTCTCATTTATTCTTGAAAATGAAAAATAAATCTTATATGTCCTAAATTAAATCTATGTACCATAGAATGAAGAACTTTATTAAAACATTTAATGTTTAAATAATTTATATAATAATAGCTATGGAAAAAATACTATAATTTACTTTTAAGTGTCAAAAATGGACTTTTAATCAAATTTTAAAACGAATGGTCCAATCCCCAATATTCCATAAATAAACATTTTTAACATAATGTGAGAAAATTATGAAATTTATTATCTATAAAATATCCAATAAATTTTTTTATAAACTACCCCACACTTACACTTTTTCACTCCTTGGAAAAGTAACATGCCATCTATTCTATAGAATTATTATAAGATATGTATGTTGATATTTCCCAATCCATAGTGGATATATATGAAAATTATAAATCTCATCAAGAAGTCAATATTATTAAATTTTAAATTCATTATCTCATAAATTGTATCAAATCAAAATCTAGTGATATTAATGAAACTAATCAAAGAAAATCAAGTTATGGGTATACTGTGCCATTAATTCTGAACATGTGTGTGTGTAAACCATTTCAAGATCATATTTCCACACATTATTCATTATATTCAGGTCATATAAAATATTTCTTCTTACATTTTTTAATTCCACCAAACATGCTTTATTTTCATTTGTAATCAAATTTAAAGACCCAGTCACCTAATAATTCCATAAAGTGAAACCTTAAACTCAAAACCTTGATATCCCCAAATTTTTTACATTTCATAACTCCACTCTTTATTAAGATAATGATTTTTTGTGTTTTTTTGACTTATTAAGTGGGTATATAAATTTTAGAAATCAGGTACATGTCCATAAGTCAATTTGGTACAGTAATGAAACTGATTGGAATAGAGATGAATGTATGGATCAACCATTAATATAATATTAAAAAATACCTAACTTGGATATACCTTCAATTGATTAGGAAAAATTTCAAGATTCATGGTTTCTTGTAAATTAATGTGGATAAATAAATGAAAAAATATACATTGAAAAAATATCCCAAATAATTGTGTAGAAATATAAAAGAATTTATAATGAAATAACCAAATCATATCATCAGAAACTTGTATTTTTATAAAAATCAACATTTAATGATGAAATATTATTCATTATTATCATTCTAGAAATGAATTTAAAATTTTAAAAAATAATTTTCCATATGTTCCACATGTAAATGAGTATGTTATATGGTGTATTTATTTATTTATTTTTTTGGGTTTTTTTTAATTACCAAAAAACACACCCAAAACACACAAATAAAAATCCTAAAAAAGCTACCCCCAAATTTGTTCCCTTCCCCTACACTTAAAATATCATATAGTCCTCAATGTGAATCTATGAAATAAAATATTTAGATTAAAACATGAGAATAATCGTTCTTGGTGGCCTTGACCTCCACCCATTTAATAGAATAATCAACAGAGACATGAATTTATAAGAATCCAAATTATCTTGGATATAGACCCATAAAATCCATTTCCCATTCACCAAAAATATCACATAACAATATGCATTGTTGGGGAGTCTTGTATCTACTTGAAATATTTTTAGTGTGTTGGAAATGATGTTATGACTTAAAAACACATTGCAATCATGAAAAAAGGTTTTCCAATATAATATAGAGTCTAAGACCTTTCTATCCATCCTTTGGGGCCCAGAGTTTACATCATAATCATGTGTATGAAAAATATTAAAATAAAACTCAATTCCATGATCAGGCACACATATACTAATGACTTTGAAAGTAAAAATGTACCAATTGTAAGGATTATCCCACAAATAAAACATAGGTTCACTCTTTCATTTTTCAACTTCCTGTCTCTTTAGGTTTGTATTAATTTCAAAGGTAAACATGTAATTCACTAAATCTTTTCACCATGTACGTGTACTTGAGATGACATAGAGACGCTCATCAGAGAAATTGACTTGAAGTGGTACCTGGTTTGGGGTATCATGCTATAACATGTGAATGACCCTCCTCATTTGGTCAGACACCAAGTTCTCATACCCATTCGTATCCCTTATATTGATGTCAAACTCTTAAAAAGAATAATCCAATGAATAATTCATGTATTTTAATATATCCTCCTTAATATGTATATTAATGTTTTATGATTATGAAAAAAAACTGCTTTAGATCCCAATAAATAATAGTGTAATTTTTCTAAAGAAAATATGACATCAAGAAACTCATTTTCTATTATGTTTTATGTTTATTAGGACGAATCAAAAGTCCTCGATGCATAAGAAATCACATGTGACCACCCCTTCACCCTCTAAGATAATACTGCTCTAACTGCATACCTTAAAGATCACACATAAGGTCAAATGATAGGTCCCACCATGTGGGCTGTATGATTGGGGGTGTGGTGGGATTCTTCTTTAACTCATCAAATGATACCGTGAATTAATCATCAAAAAATAATTATATATGTTTTTTATGAAATTGAGATAAGGGTAGAGTGATCATACTAAAATCCCAGATGAAGCGTCAAAAAATACAAACATTCCCATGGAATGATCGAATATCATGCACACATATAAGATATTGAAAGATTGAGATAATATATAAATTTTACATATCAACCTCAATTCCATTTTTTAACACTACCTGAAATAAGAAAATTCCCTTCTCTACCATGAAATGTCATTTCTCAAAGTTCAAAACCAAATTTTTCTCAATGAAATGATGAAACACATTGCCCAGACTCAATATACACTCATCAAATAAGGAAACATACACAATAAAATCATCCATAAATTCCTACATTAAATTTTCAAGTAAACCACAAAATATACTCATCATGCATCTATGTAAGATATTTGGGTTATTACAAAGTCTAAATTTCATCCTTTTATATAAAATATAATAAACGGGAAAGTGAATGTTGTATTTTACTATTCATCTACTATAATTAAAACCATAAAATAGATATAGAATCAATCCATGGATAAATAGTATTTCCTCCCCAGAAGTATCCCAATCATCTAGTTAGTTAATGGAAGTGGTAAATGGTCCTTATGACTGGATTGATTTAGTTTCCTATAATCTATACACATACAAAAATTTCCATGTACTCTCATCGGAACTAACTAATCATTTTAATTATTTATAATAGTGAACAAAATTTTCTTTTATACAACCTACATATGGATGACCCATTGAGATTCATAAATGGAGTAAATGATACCCTCCTTAAGTAATTTTTCTACCCATTTCTTTACAAAATCTAATAATGTGCGGTAAAATAACTTTTTGGAACTAAAATATGTGAACAATGAATGAAATTTTCTTAATATATGTCATCAAAATTGTTGAATAATTTATCAAATACATATGAAAAATCAACAGTCACATCATAATCAAAAAGTATATTCTCATAATTAGAAAAATGATCCATATAAGAATCAGAAATGAGTGTGGTTTGATCATGATAAATAGGTGAGAAATTATTTCTAATCATAACACTATAAAAAATCCTCAAGATACCACTAAGCAAGGAATGATACCCATTTATAAAAGTTAAATCTAGATATAGAGAGTCATTCCAAGAATGGTCAGAATGGGAGATGGAGAAAGAAGAATGGTCTTATGAGGGGTACTTTATGGAATCTAAAATATTAAATCGTACGATATAATCTATAAAATCTATATAAAATTTAACCTTATCAACATTAATGATTTTCTAGGAATTTGTGAGGAAGTTCCTACTTAGAATTATGGGATCCTGGGAACAAACCTAGTCATCCTCTATATTTAACACAAATAAATATACAGGAAAGATCATACCTCTCACTCAAACAAGAAAATCCTTTAGGAATACCATTGTGTATTTTTTTTCCCCATTATCCAATTTCACCACAACCATTATCATATTTATTTCTCTAATATGTATATAAGTGAAAATAGAGTGAGGCATGACATTAATAGTTGCACCCAAATCACATAAATTATTAGATAAATGAAACTTCCCAATGGATTTTGAATGTCCCATGGTCCTTTAACATTTTCAGCATCACCAAGGTTGGTATTATGAGTGAATATACATTCCTCCCATGGTTGATCTAATCATTTCCCTTTATCCCTCTTCTATTTGTACACGATTTTTTCAAAAACCTAGCATACCTTAAAATTTTCTTAATTTCATCAAGTAGAGTGATGTTTATCTCAAAAATCTTGAATGTACCCAAAACCTCTTTTTTCTTCACCTATTTGTCCATATTCTGGGTTTGTACAACACTACATGGAAATGGAAGGGGTTTATAAGGAACGTCATCAATCTTTTATATACCTTTTCCATTATTCATTAGTTTCTCATCAATTGGTCTTGAATTGCGATTCTCTAGATTTCTAGTGAATCCCAGTGGAATAATAGGTGTATATGAATTAATCATATTTCTGTCACTTTTAAATGTTATGGAACATATATCCCCCTTTTTATTTTTATTGGGTTGATAGGGAATATTTATGGAGTTTTTACTTACCAATTCATGGAGGGTGGTGGCAATTTGGCTCATTTGTGTCTTGAAATCCCTCAACATTGAACCTTGAGTTTTCATCTCATTCTATTGATTATGAACAATTTATTTCAAAAGGTCGGCAATATTATAATCTACCTTTTTTTATAATTCCTTTATTGTTTTTGTCTTCTTAATTCTTGGTGTTCAAATCTCCTTTGGGATTGTTAAAAACCTTTTTGGTAAGGCAGAATTTGAGGGTTTTTTTATTTTAAATTGGGGACTCTGTTGTTGTTTAGAAACATTCCTTAAGTTAGAGTGATCTTTCAACCCTTGTATTTATGTTGTTGAAAAGGAATCATACTAATTTATGAGATGTGGTTGTTTTTTTGCTAATATGGTCTCTCGAGGAATACTACTGCACAGTCCTTTATCTCTTATAATTGGGGGAAAAGATGGTTGGGTGGTATTTTTCTATGAAAATTCCACAAGTCCTTACAAGAATAGCTTCATAGGTCTTTATTGACAAAGAAATATATTTCACTATAGTTTTTAATTCATCCAACTTGGTATAAATTAAACTATTTTCAGGAGGAGACAGACTTTCCTGATTTACTCATCTAACATGTGATGTACCTCAATCGTCATATGGGTTGGAGTTTTGTGCCATATTTTCAATAATAACGCATTTAGCTACTAGTTTTTTTTTCATCCAATTTCCCTCTAGCCACAACATCCACCATACTCCTCTCAATAGGCACGATGACTTCATATAAGTATTGGATGAGGACTTTCCCACTCATTTGGTGATGCGGTCAGCTTGTACACAACATCTTGAATCACTCCCATTACTCAAACATTGACTCCCCTAAGGATTTATTGATCCTTGAGATCATTTTTTGAGTGGATTTGGTCCTTGATGATGTAAAAAATCTCTACAATAAAATATGTTTCAAATCATTCCAACATGTTATGTCTTCTGGTTATGAATAATACGTCCAATATTTTATAGTTCCATCAAATGAGAATGGGAGTATTGTTATTTTTATTTGATCATTAGAAGGATTTACTAGTTTTAGGGTTTATAAAACAAAATTAAATTATTTTATATGTTTTTTGGGATCCACTCTAAATAGGTCATTAAATTTTGGAAGAATGTGTATCAATCTATATGTTAATTCAAAGTAGGATTCACTGTTTGGGTATGAAATGCAGTTTTTTGATAGTTAATTTCTGGGCATCCAATTCTTGAATAGTCCTATTAAGTTAATTTTTATTATTTTTAGTCATGTGTTATGGTTTTATGTTTGATTTTAAAGTTATCACAATTTTAATGTTCTTCGAATGGATGGATTCTCTAAATGGGTGACTGTTGAAACCATTTTGTCGACTGAGGCTGTCTGATGTGATCCCTAATGTTGCACTAAATCTCAAAGTAAATATTTGAGAGATCCTTTGGATTAGTTAATTTCATAAATCAAATAAATATAAAAATGAAATATAGAAAAATGAAACATAATAAAAATATAAGAATTTTTAATTGATGGTCAAAAAATGAAGGAAAAAAAGAAAAGTTGAGAAAGGAGAATGATATAAGAATAAAAAGGGAAGAATAAAATGAAATAAATGTCAAAAAAAATATCTCTAATTATTTTAATGATGTATTTTACTCCTTGGAAACAAATCCAATTTGATAGGTGATATTGTGTTCACTCTAAAGTAATATGTGATTTTTGGGTACTTAAGTGCTGTGTAGTGGCTAACAAAGGTCATTATTTTATGAGAAAGTACATAAAAATATATTAAAGGTATTTTTTAAATAAAATAAAAATAAACACAATCTTAAAAATAATTGGGGGGTTTTTAGAAAAAATTATTAAAATATAATAATTACGTTTGAAGAATATTGTATTTTTAAAATTTTTATTGATAAAACACACAAAGAATATTTTTTTAGAAAATATTATTTTAAAAGGAATAATCGATATAAATCTACACATTAACATAATTATTAATTATTATCATTTAAATTAACATCTACTTAATTATTATCCCCTAATTTTTTAACCCTTTAACACTATAATAATTTAACTCAACCACACATATTAAATGAATTACCACTAGGCTAGCTTCAGAATGTGCAATCCTAGAACCCTACTTTGATTGTCATTACAAGTATATCTTATTTTAAGTGGTTAATTAGGGATAATATTGATACTATAATTTATAATTAATTATTATTACGTATTATAATTTAACTCTACAAATTTATCATGTGTTAATTTTTTACCTATTAAGATCATGCTCTCATAATTCATACATTACTCAACCTCACGTGTTTTTTGTTAATTATTCAATTACTTATTTATTTTCATTTAAGTTAAAATATAAATTAATATACAATATTATTTTAATTATATTATCTCATTAATTTAACCAACTAAGTGAATAAGGTGATAATTATATTGATTATTGAGAAAAACTACTCTTTCATGGGTAGTGTAGTCATCATAGAAACATTTTGCATGTTTGATGGTTTACAAAGGGTATAACCTAATAATGTTTATACTAAATATATATAGAAAAAAATTAAAATTATAGAATAAATTAATTGATAATAAAAAAAATAAAAACAAGATAAATGTAGAGTTTATTACAAAAACACAAAAAAAATACAATGTGGTGAAGAAGGAGGCTTCGATGAGGGGATCCTTGAATTAAGAGATACCCCTCTTAAAATTATTATATAATTGGAGTGGAACCACTTATAATATGACCTAAAATTACTAATTCATGTTCATACACTTAAAAATGAGAAAAAATCACATTTATATTAGGGAGGGAAGGCAAGGGTTACAGGTGGTTATAAGTGTGAATGAGAAAATTAAGCCAAATATTTTAATTCAAATTTCACTAACTTGTTAACCTCAAAAAATAATAGAATTATAGAAGGATTATTTTTATTAATTGGGTCATCTATATTATATCAAAATTTTATCACAATATAATCATGGATTCATATGTTTTGGCCCAAAGAGTGTAATTTCTAGTCTGGTATATCTAATCTAGATTTAAATTTATGGCCCATTTACTCTAATCAAATAAAATATCTAGCTCATATGTCCTAAATTAACATTTTATCCAATTTAGTGAATAAATCTATTAAAAAATATTAATTTTAAGTAATTTAAAAAATAATATATATGTCTAAATACTACAGTTCACGTTAAAGGGTCAAAATTGAAATTTTCATCAAACTTTTATATGAATGATCAAATCTCAAATATTCCATAAATAAAAATATTTAACACAATGTGATGAAATTTTGTAACTTATTATCAATAAAATATTCCATTAAAATGTGTTTTATTAAATATCCCACAACATCTTGGTGTAGAAGTATAAAGAACATTGAGGTATCCCATTCGACTGTTATAAGAGAGTAAGAGGATCATATATATAGTCCATGAGGGTCTTGAGCCATCATATATGATCTTTCCTCTAAGTAATACAAGGCCATTCTATTATATGAAGGAAAATAAATCTCTCTCTTTTATGGTACCTAGTCGATGCTTGGATTAAATTTTTAAGGCCATACCATTGCATGAGATCCTTTTGATAAAAGTAAGGTAGTCATATAATAGCCACAAACCCACACTTCCAAATTCAGTGATAAACATAATATTTACATTTATAGATTTGATAAAAATAATTATCACCAAATTTTAGCAATCCAAAACTAACAAAATTGTTAAAAAATATTGGATCACCTACATACTCAATGACCTTTAAGGTTTAGATTTTTATATAATTATGAAAAACTCTTATATAACAATGCCCTTGTATTTTTATTGAAATTGTTTCCACTATACACATCTTGTATTATTCCATAATAAGTATTCAGGATCTCCCACAGAAAAATATTCAAGAAATTTCTTACTTAACTTCTTTATTTATAACCAAGGGAAATGAAAGATAAGAAGGATGAGCAAAAATGACCTATAAAGGTAAATATAGGCATTAATAATTTAATATCATCAGAGAGCACAATATAATTATAAGGTTATGAGAATATATTCAAATTGAATGATAATTACATAAGATAATTCATGCCTACAAAACTGTGATAATTAATCATGTGACATAGAATAAATCATTTATAAAGGAAAGATTCATATTAATCAGCAATCATGAGTCATGTAATGTCAGTCTTATCAAAGTAACTACTAAAAAATCATATCAATAATAGTTAAACATGTTGATAACGTAGAAAATTATATTTATCACCCATGTTTATTAATTTTAGAAGAAACTAGAGTGAGTCTATATCCATAGGATGAACCTCCCTGATTTACTCCCTCCATCTTTCTTTTAAATACACGTAACATTTCCCAATGGAATGTAGAGCTATATCGAGCTCACCGATTATATAATCTATATTGGTCTCATCCATCATCTCGAGATATATCATGATCACCCTCTATAATCAATAATTTCCATATTCTATATATGTGAATACAATATAACGAAGATTGCATTTTCATTGTCAAACTGTTAAAAATAACTTTCATTCCATCATATATTTATTTACCCTTGAAAAAAATGGGTGTTGTGACAATATCTTCAAAAAAATAATTGTATTCCACACAAATAAAGAATATGGAAGGTATCATAAGATTATATTCCAAGTGAATTATATGAATCGTTAAAGTATGTTTACATTTATAAAAATACCTTTAAAAGAACATTTAAAACATTTCTTTAAAAACTAAAAAAATACCATTTTCTCTTGATACCTATAAAAACTAAAAAAATCAAAAATTATTAACAAAAATATTTTTTCTAAAAATAAACATATAAAATTATAAAGTAATCTTCAAAAATAATAATAGTTATGATGTTAGTAAAATCCATTCATGTGGTGTATGCTAAAGCTAATATTTTATTCATACCTATGGTAAAAAGTACCATGTTCGAAAAATGACAAAAAGGTTCCTTTAAAACCATTTTAAATAAATTCCAAAAATGGAAAAAATTACATAAATAAATAATTTTATAATACTAAAAAACTTTAATAAAAACATTTAAAAGGAAATTTGGACATGGGAGAAAATTTTCATCAACCAAAGGGGAAATAAGTATGACGTTCCATTTAAAAATTTTCTTGGTCATTATAAATACCAAATAGAGGAAAATAAAATGAAATCATGTAAACATTATAAATAAATATATTATAATAATAGATGTGTTGTTAAATAAATTAATAGAATACAATTTTTCCCAAACGAACCTTGAACATAATTAATCCCTAAATGAAATGAGATTGTAATATAAAGTATTTACCGCTTTAGTATCTTTTGAATAAAAAGTCATTAAAAGAGATAATATTATATGGATATGTAAATACCATGAATATCATGAATTAATACTTCAAAATTAATTCATGTGCTTTTAATTACTCTATATAAAAATCATGGTGTGCAATATGAAACATCTATTAAGAAAATTAGATTGAGACAAAGAAAACCTTTGAAAATATCATAATATCTGAATTGATAATTAATACATTATTTTATTGTGTGAACAAATGTAAATCCACATAAAAATTTTAAATACAGTATAAAACAATTTATAGGTCAACTAATACATAATCATGGAATGATAAATTCAATGAAGAATTGTTATAACCCTATGAAAGAAAATTGAGTTAAGAAACCCCTTACCTTGAGTCCATACTTGAAATGTATATCCTTTTAGTCCTATATAATAAATATATATCAACTATTTTCTATTTAATAAAATTTTATACGTTTAATAAATTATCTTTAACCCATTTATTTCATTTATTTTGATGACGTATTTAATTACTTGATCTGTTAAGCCCATGTCAGGTGTTTTGAGGATGTTCGGTTCATAATTGTAAAATGACTTTGGTATGTTGATCATGGTCAAAATGTTCATTGTTCCATTTTAACAACATTCATATTTATATGTTTTAAATACCTAGGTATATCTGATCGTTTCTTTTGCTAGATTTCCCATTTTGAGAAATGGGTATCTGAATGGGGTTTTAAGAGTTTGAACATTCTAAAATAGTGTTTTTAGACATGGTTCAAGGGTGAGGTCATGACCTGGAGGTCTGGGAGGCCACCATAGGAGTGGTTGGTGTCCTGGGACTACTAAAAATTATTGTAGAATCTCATTCACATTGTCAATAGGGTATTCACTACATGATTAGTTTTCATGGGGTGACTCGAAAGGTTTGATGTTGTGAGAAAATTGATTCAGGTGGGAAGATCCCAAAAAGACACGATGTGATACTATGTGCCATGATGTGAAAGATGGCTGGGAAGTTTATAAAATTAAAAGAGGGGATTGGACTCATTTTTCTATGGTATAATATGATGTGTATGAGAGGGATTGACCATATCTTCTATTCCTCATTCTTTTCTTATTTGGGTGGTTCCAGGTGTGATTTGACATTGTTAGAGGTTAGGATATTACTCTTCCTTCTTTTTCATTTATTTTACCCCATTTTTCTAATTTCAATAATTTCTATTTTAATAATTTTTTCTGATTCCACTAAATATCATGGAATCAACTATTTCTAATGAGGTTTTAACGCAACTAATATATAAGAGAACCTAATATAAGGTGTGTATGTTTTTTTCACATTGTTTCACTGAACGAATGTCACTTGGATGAATTATTCTAAGTTTTCTAATTAAATTTTTTAAATCATCATTTGTTTCATTTCTATTATTTAGTGATTTTTCACAATAAAATTTCAGATAAGCATTAAAGACCTTCCAATTATGGATGGTGGATGTTTTGACTATGTGGTAATATCTAGTGAGTCTTTTAACATGTTCATATTTCATCATTGGTTGAGTGGTTTCTTTTAATATTTAAATTAATTATACTTTAGTTATAATTAGTTATTTGTATTGATTTTTCTTGAGTATAACCTCATGGTGATCAATGGTGGACGAATGGACTTGGAAAACTCAAACAAAGTAATTGGGTTTTGATTGTATGGTATTTTCTCCATTTGAGTTAGGTTGTCCTGTGTACTCTACCTTATGGAATCATGTGCCATTTATTAGAATGTGATTTGAGTTTCCCCAACTAGGTATAATGATCCTTAAATCCTTATTATGAGATGAATAAAATCGAATACACTTTAATTAACTGAACAAACTAATTGGTGTGTGATATCTATTGTAATTCTTAATTAGTTAATTAACAATGTGCCTAATTAATTTAAATATGCATAATGAACTATCAAGGATCCAAGTTCTGCATCGATCCTTCTGTTTTAACTTGTTTTCTAGCTTCCAATGGCCAAGGTTTGTTAGGTTATGTATTTCCTATCTACTTTTACTATTGGGAATATGTTGATGATTGACCACATGGCGTGTGTGTTTGTGGGTGGGTGTATCTCTTAAGAACAATGATTGATTTCTTTTATTTGGTGTGTGTTCATATCTCTTGGGAACTGTGTTGATGTTTTACCATGTGAGGTGTGCATTTGTAGCCATGAAAATCTATGTTCAATGTTTTCTCACATGTGTGTTTTTATGGTTTTGAGTCTTAATTTTTATGACATGTTGTTTGATCTATCATCCTATATATATATATATGTATTATTATCTAATTTTTCTCTGAAATATGGAAATTTCTACCCATAGAGGGATTATTCTTCTTGATAGGGGGAGTTTGTCTGATTATTCTATGAAATATGGGAACTACATCCCAAATAGGGATTATTCATTCCAAGAGGTGAATTATTTTTATAATTTTATGACTTGGTTTTGATTGAAGGATGGCTATATAGATCTTTTAAAGTGGGTCAGGTATTACACCTAAAATATGGTAAATGTGGATTTAGTCCTTAAGGTGGAATGGCAATTTTCCATAAATGCAAACATAGTTACATGGTGTGACCTAAGTCACACAAAACAACTTGTTATATTCCCCTAGAATGGTGTCAAAGTAGCTATGGCTTTGGTTTGTAGCTACTCGGTGATCACATTATAAATTAGAATATATGTTTTTTATTTATTACTTATTCATTGGTGATTATGTGTTATACTTTTCAAGTTTATTTATTTCTTGATTACTTTATGTTGAGATTATCACATACAAATACAATTTATATACTAGTTTGGTATAGGACCACATGGGTGGTACCCTACTGAGTTGTACTGACACCCATCTTGAGATGAGATTTATCTTGGAGTGGGAGAATATCCAATTATATATGTTTTATTTTATATCATGTATATTACTAGCCCAATATGAATTTTGAGTCAATATACTTTTCTTTCAATATTTATTCATATTGTTAGTGTGTTTTTGGTTGCCGCTTACTCTGTTTGGATTTTGTTACAAGTTTGGTTATTTATTTTTAATGTAATCTCTTATGGAGGGTATAGACTTTTCAAAATTACACTTCGGACCCTCGCTACCATTATGTAGACTTTGGTGTTTTAACAGGCATTCTTGAGTTCATGTGGCATTCCATCTCTGACTTGGTGATTCAGGTTGAGATGTTACAAAATGGTATCAGAGGAGGTTGTCTTTTTTTCCTACTTAAGGATTTTCTAGATAAGTGACATAGTAATGTGTCAGATCTTGTAATGAAACTCAAATGGTTGCATCTTAAACACCATTTCCTAGGGTATTCTAGGTTACCAAGGCATGGGATTGATATTCTTAGTTTATGTTGTTGTTGTTGTATATGATTTCACCTTGTGTGACACACAAGTATTTTTTTAAATATTGGATTTCATATGGATTTGAATCTTGGTTGTATCAGACAGAATCATCTCATGCATCATATTAGGCACATTGTTTTTTTGTGACATATATATTTCTTTTTTGTGATTATACTAATGATAGAGTAATATGATTCATAGTGTAAAATAATTTGTACTATATTATTATATATGAGCACAATGTGATGTTCTTTCAGATGAACCCATATTCGTGTCTAATAATGATAGTAGGTTATGTGACACTATGGTGTGGTGCACCTGGTCAATGATGATAGTGACGATGACAGTTACTATGACGTTGTATTCTATAAACAGGTGGTGAAGTACCTTGTTAGGTCATTGTCAATTATTAACAGTCATTGTAAAGAACCATCTTTGGGTTGAATATGGATATGTTTGGTTAATTAAGGTTATAACTACAGTATATAAATTTTTTTCCATATATCACCTTGTTCCATTCTATTCAACCTAACCAATCATCCATGAACTATGAATGTTGTTATTGTAAGGGAAAATTTTTCATGGAATATTTGCAGGTATGTTCCGAGATGATGTTTCATGGGTTGTGACCACTGTGAGACCATGTATAGGCATTGTGTAAGATCTTATGTCTTAAGAAATATGACGCTATTTACAAGTGATATGGTGTATCGTATTATGTGAAGGTATCCTGGGGTAGGACTAATCCTTATGAAGGTATATTCATAGTTAATTCCTCATGGGTGATTTTCATTGATGAAAATTTCAGGTGTATGTAAGTGACTTTTGAAAGGCTAAAAGAAGTTCCTATAATTTTACTTCACACCCAATAATATAGTTAAACTCAAGATCTAGTACTTGTTATACAAGGTTGGGTTTCATAATTCTTGGATACTTCTGTCATTGATTGTAATGCAAAGGGTTGATTAAACTATTGACTTAGAATGTTACTACCATTGATTGTTGAGTGATGATCCAAGGTGGTTGAACCTATGAGAGTTAGAGCTTGGGTTGATGATCAGTGGATTGAACTAAAACTTGTGTGTTGGTTTGTTCATGGTGAAACTCAATGACAATGAGTTTCCTTCTCTAAAGTATAGTTTTGCGAGTGGAAAAGTTTTTTTGGAGTTATCACCAGGTGGTGTGGATAGAAAATAGAAATGTGAGTCTATATTTGAGGTTTGTAACTCATGCGGTAATCACATTGTGTAGAGAGATGATTTTTATTATCATTAATTTTTATAAAATTCTTTATGTGTGAGCATCCATGTAGTGGTTAAATACAGTTTTGGTTGAATCGGTGGAGTGGGGTGATGAACTGACCACTGAAAATGTTTCAGGTTTTGTAGATGAACCAGGAAGAGCTAGTTGTGGTAGGTTACTAAAATTTTTTATGCAATGTCACCCTTGCTATTAACAACTAGTAAATTTGGTATGAATAACATAGGTCTTGGTATCCCATTGGTTATTTTAAGTAAAGATTCTTCCATGGAGAAAGATAACATCAACAATGGATAACAGTACCATTGTTCAGTAAACCTAAATTTTTTGTCTGTAAAGATATCAGGGTTTGAAATAGAAGCTTGTGTAAAGGCATGATACTATTTGGATCAAGAGTTGTAACAAATTCCTAGGATTCTATAGAATATTGTGAACATTGAGAATGGATTATTGAATGCATTGTATTTTTTTGAGAAATTTTGGTTTGTATATTACTCAGTGTCTTTCATGAAAATCAGTATGAAAAGATGATCATATTTATCCCTTTCACTTGTTGATGGACTAATTGGTGTTTGGGTGTACCAATTTGAATGTTGAAAGGTGAAAATAAGGATATTCTCTTGTTGTGGAGCATCAACCTAATTTTGTGTGAATGACCACTCTTATCGTTAGGATCGTGGTCTTATGTAATACAAACCATTAGATAATTGTGGTGACTCTGGAATAATAATGGAATGTATACCTAATATTATCTAGTTCCGAACTTTATTCCAGATGTATGATTTATATTTATCATTATATGGATACCATCTATGGTCTTTGGACTTTGAAGTAAATTAGTGTTAGTCGAGAGGTAGTTAGATCATTTGTATGTAAATATGTAGTTGTGAGCCTTGTGGTTGGTGCAAGCAGTCCGTGAACCAACTAGGGAAGATCCTTCAAAGTCATCTAGACTTTGGTTAGTATATTGGATTGATTTAACAATTATGATGAGGCTTAATAAATCATGATTAGTGGCTTCATTTAGTATCATTTTCTTAGACTATGGTCCTTTTTTGGTAGACTTTAGGGAAGTACCAACTGTTGTTTTCATGTGAACCTTAAAACAATTTGTTGGAACTATAACAACTCATTGTATTTGGTGTAACTAAAGTGTTTAGGAATCATTAGATTACTTTATGTAAAGGTTGTCTTGTTTGGGTTTTTTTAGTCGATAATAACTCATTGGTTCATCTTGGAACCAACAATAAAGTTTGGGTAACAAATTGTATATTGTGTCTTGTATTTTATCGACCACGATGGAATTTAACCACACTAGGTGTATCATTAGACTTCCCAAATTTTAATCCATGTAGTGATTCCTATAGTGGGGAGAATCTTGATTCTTTTTTATGAATCAACGGAAGACATTATGTTGTGTTAAGTGAAAAAATTCAGTGATTCTAGTCTCAATGTTAGAGTATATTGAGATTTTGGATCAACATATTGGGTTTTGTGCCTAAATTTTTTTGTTAAAATAGAATGATGGATGTTCAGGTATGATAGATGTCTTTTGAGTATTTATTTTGTTGTTGTTGTATGGAACATTTATAACTCAATGTGATTTATGATTGAAGCATATCTTGTAAATTTTTTCATTTAAAACAATTAATTTGTGATGATGAGAAGCGCTATGGTGTGGTAATTTTAAAAACCCACTTCTTCATGGGTCGGAAAAACCTGAGGAAGTTAGAAATTTTCATTTTTTGAATGGTTAATTATGATAACTAAGAATCTGAATGGGATTTTGAGAGTTTTAATATTCTGAAATAGTATTTTTGTCATGGGTTTCAAGGATCAATTGATAACCTATGCTAAAAGAGTGGATAAGGGCTCAGAAATACTGAAAATTCTTACGACAACTCAACCACATCATGAATAGGGTATTCACGATGTGAAGAGGTTTCATGGGGTGGACTATAATGTTTTAAGTCATGAATAAGGGATACAGGGGCCAATCAAAAAAATCCATAACTTGACACTTTGTGTCACAACATTGAATATGGTCAGTAGGTTTTTTTAAAATTATTAAATGGAGTTTGACCCATTTTTCATTTTTATAACATGACACACATGGGAGGGCTTGGATGGATCTTATCTCCCTTATTTCTCCTACGATTTGATCATTTTCAAGTGTAATTCAACAATTTTGTAGTTTAGGATATTTCTCATCCATCCTTTTATTCCACCCCCCCCCCCCCCCATTTTTCCTAGTTGTATTCATTTACATTCTAGGACTTTTGGAATATTCCACTAGATATCATGGAATCTATGGTTTTTGATGGGTTTTTCACTAATCCTAGGTTGAGGAGAACTAGAGACAGGGTCTGTATAATGTTGCACATAATTTTGAAGAAGGTATGGAACCTATATAAATTCATCTAGGGTTCCCAGTTTAATTTATTAAATTGGGCTCTATTTCATTTTTGTGATTTAAATATTCTTCCCAGAATTTTGTTGGAAGAACGTTATGGATCATCCATGGATGGTTGATAAAGGTTCTGAATAGGTGGCTATGATTGGTTATTCTTTCATCAAGTGTGACTTTCATCATTCATTGTGTGGTTTCTTGTAATATTCTAATTAATTATAATTTAGTTATAATCAATTATTTGGATTACATATTCCTGATTAGAACCACGTAGTGATTGATGTTGGCTGACTGTACTTGGAAAAATTGAATAAAAATATGGTATTTTATTAGATGTGAGTTTTCTCTATTTGAGGAAGGCGGCCCTATGTAATCTATCATATGGTATTTTTTACTATTTATTTTCATGTGATATGAGGTTCTTTGTCTTGGTTTAGAAATCCTTAATTCATTATTGTGAAATGAATAAAATGGAATAAACATTAATTGACCAACCAAACCAATTAAAGTGGGAGACATGTTGTCCTAATTAATTAGTTAATTAATACCCATTGTAATTAATTTTAATATGAATAATGAACTAATAAGGTTTCAAGGGTCATGTTAGACCTTATATACTAAATTGTTTCCTGGCTGTTGATGGGTGAGGTTTGACTTTTTATGTATTTCTTATCTACTTTAACTGATGATCCTATGTTGATGGTGGATCACATGGTGTGTGTGCGTGTGTTTATCTCATGAGATATATGCTTGATGTCTTTCATATGGTGTGTGTGTACATATCCCGTGAGACCTATGATGATGTTTGACCGCATGAGGTGTATGTGTGTAGCTGTGAAAATCTATTTTTGTGGTTTTCACACATAAAGTTTGTTATGGTTGTGAATATTTTTGTTATGATGTGATGTTTTATATATCATTCTATATATATATATATATCTTATCTGAATTTTCAATGAAATATGGTAAATTCCTCCCAAATATGGATTATTTTTTCTAAGAGGGGGAGTATTTTCTGATTTTTCTCTAAAATATGAGAACTACTACCAAAAGAGGGATCATGATTTCCAAGATTGGAAGTCTGGATTGATTTTATTACTTGGTTCTGATTGCATGATGGCTAAATGGATCCTTAAAGGTGGTGTGTGTATTAAACCTTAAAGGTGGTGTGTGTGGAGTTATTCCTTAAGGTGGAATAAGAATCATATTTAAAGGCTGGTAAAGTTAGATGGTGAAACCTAAGTTATGTGGAACTACATTTTATATTCTTCAAACACAGAACTAAATTAGGTATTGTCATTTTTCATACCATCTCAGTGATCACACGACCTCTTGGCATATGAGGGGTTTATTGCTTACTTTTTCATTGGTTATTATGTGTTATACTTGTGTAGTTTATGTATTTTCTATTCACATAATGATAATCTTATAATTTTTTTCATACACTATATATACTAGTTTGGTATAGGAATGTGTGGGTGGTACCCTACTAAGTTGAACTCCCATGATGCTTAGGTGTCCATGACACTTGGGTACCCCTTATGTACTAACTTCTCACAACTACAGGTGGGGTTGAGGCTCGAGTTTGATCCTCTAGTGGGATTTCTCTATTTTATTCTAGAAATGGGGATGAAAGGTGTCTTAGAGTGGGATAAAATCCACTTGTACTTTATTTATTTTATATCATTTATATGATCATCCTAGTGGGTGATCTTCTTTTGTTTTTGTATGATGGTTGATTATACATACTGATATTTCATCATTCATTCAAATTGTTGGTATTTTTATGGATTCTTCTTAATATATTTGTATTTTGTTACATGTTTGGTTATTTATTATTATTTCTCACTCTAATAGAGGGTATATCCTTCCCACAAATATACTTGTGACCTTCAATTTTAGTCAGTAACCTCTACTGTGTGGGGATGTGCGCCTAAGTTCATTGGAATTTTGGGTGTAAATAGGTGATGTGGGTTAGGATATTATATAAATTATCTATATAATATTAATAAAGACATAATAATCATTTTTATATATTAAATAAGATTTTATAACCATCTATCAAAGGCATGCAAGAAAAACGAATCACATCTCTCTGTGGAGGTAGTAATTCACACGTACCTACGAACAATGTTATCATTTTCCAATGGATGTAATGGTAAGGAAATAGATGATATATTATCTTTTAAGAATTAAAAGTATATAAATAATGTAATATCTATAATTTAAATCGATTATTATAAATATCCATGAGAGTTTGTGATGGAAAAAGAAACGCATCGCTTCATAGAGGTGGTAGTCCACACGTACGCGTGAGCGATATTTTCATTCCCCAAAAGATGGAAAAATCAATGAAAATGGATATAAAATAAACATAAAAAATCAATATATGGTATAAATTTTTGTTTTTTTATATCATAATGGTTAGGATGGGTTTTAATGATTCAAAATAATAAATAAAATGAAAAAATGGCTTAATAACTATACATGTTATTCGGAAAATTTACATAGAATTATACCTAAAACCTTATTAAAATGGTATTATGATCAAAATTGGATGTAAAGGATGTGGAGAGGAACGTTTTTTAGTTATTTTGGAGTTTCTTGTATGATATAAGAGGCTCTTTATATGTGGAAAGAGAGGAGAATGGGTTTCCTTTTATAAGTGAGGGAGTGGACACACTTGGAAATTTTTAAAAGATTAAAATATATTAATGTATTTCACCATCCAATTGTATCAAAAATGAATAATATTCAAATAATATATGGTATATTATTTAAATAATACCATTACATAGGATTTATACATGTTTTTAGGTTATTTTAACCCTTATCATATTAGTTTTAACCCTTTTACCATGTTTTATCTCTTATAGTGGAAACTTACATTTTTACCAAAGTTACGAATAATAATGACCAAAAATGAAAGTGGAATAACTAAAAAATTATGATTTTAAATATATATCCCATTTTATAAAATTCAATTTCTATAATTGGCAGAAATTATTTTAAAATAAACCTCCAAAAAGTAATGAGAAACGGTTTTCCATAAAAATGAATTTTTTAAGTTTTAAAATGTTTTTATAGAAATATTAAGCATAATTAAGATTAAAATGATACTAATTATATTTATTTTAATAAAAATTAAATAATTAAATTTTAAAATAAATTAAAAACTAAATGGGTCTCTATAAATACTTTAATGTAAAAGATAGTTTTTTATAAAATTGTTATTTTTTTATTGTTCACTGAAAAATTAATCTTTACAAAAAAATCTGAAAATGTCATCCTAAGATAATTTTTATGTGATTATTTAGAAAATGAAATATTTTTTGTCAAATAAAATTTCAGAAATTTTATAAATTAATTATAATATCCACCCAAAAATTGTAATAAAACACATTTTTTTTAAGATAATGTATTTTTCAAGCCTGAAATGACCTTATTATCATTCCTTTCCTAATAACCGTAATTAAATAAATTTTATTTCATTAAATTGAATATATAATTTAAATATTTAGTTAGAATAATTTAAAAATATTGATTAATTTAATATATTAAGATAAAAATACATTACATGCATAAAAATGGTTTTTTGAAAAGTAACTCTATTATATTTAAAAAAAATTATATTCATTTCAAACCAATTAAATTTAAATATATCAAATGGATATATATATATATAATAATAATAATAATTTGTCTAACAACTTTATATATAATATTCATATTACATTACTATATGTATTCTTTCATGCTTTACTAAAATTTATTAATTAACTTCTCTCTCATCAGGTCCAATCTATTCCAAATTCTTTATCATATTTCCATAGTTACAGTTAGGGTCACAATATTTATGGTGAAGCATGATGATAAATAATTTTTGTTTGTGGTATTTTTATATATATTTTAATTTACACCACTTGTAATTTTCTTCATCTTTTTTAATTTTGAATCCTTATAATGTATTACTATTTATCTTTCATTATAATATTTTATTTTAATAAAAGTATCACAGTTAATTTTAGTTTGATGTTTCATGTATAAAAATATATAAAACATAATATTCATTTAATGTAGAAATACATATGTAAATACCAAGGTGTTATATTCTTCCCTAAATTAATAAATTTAATCCTCACAATTTTATCTTGATCTTGGTAATCAAAGGTTTAAAATTTAAAAATAACATTATTGAATTCACAAATTGTTAAAAAATGATTAAAAAACATCATTTTAGAAAGATAAAAAAGGTAAATTTTAAGGTCATCTAAAATAACATACAAATAGGTTTCCAAATAGGATAACATTAGTGGAAGGTTAAAATATGGACAGGTAGGAAACAATTAATGTCTAAATAATGATGAGGATTGATAGAGAACATTTATCACAAGAAAGTGAATGATCATTAGAAATTCAATGACCCCAAAACCATAAATAAATAAGTGATTAATAAGACTACTAATTAATTAGAAATTAAGTCAAATAATAACATTTTTATTTCGTGTTCCTTTTACTAAAGTTGAGGAATTACTTTACCATATAGACTAAGAGCATAATGTAATATACATACATGATTTTATTCAAATCCATTAATAGAAATTTATCCTTAGGTTTCATGTTTCAATTAGTTTCCACATTTATCTCATATTTTACTCCAAATTTTGTGTTTGAATATATAATTCTTGGAGCACTATAATCAAAATTTTATTGACCATGACGTATATAAAATGATGAAATTCTATTTTCCCTATATTTACTAATACTAAAATGGTTAGAAAATGATTAAATAATACCCAAATAAAGCTTTATATGAATATGTAAAGCATTAATCTCAAATAATTCAATAATAACACCAACATTTTAACATAGATCATTACATAAATAGTTAATCTATAAAACTTTTAAAAATGTGTTTTTTAGCAAAAATAACTTAATTCATAATCATATAATGTAGTGAAATTACCCAAAATAAAAAGAATAAAATTTATATACTAACCTAAAAGGTTATCCTTAGCTTGAACATAAATAATTTAAAAAATATTACCATGTATCAAAATCACTTTTCAACCATCAAGTTTAACCCAATATCTAACAGACCATAATTACCTCATTTGGTAATCCTTCCAAAAACCTTTTAAAATGTTCAAATAACCTTGTGGTATAATCACTTATGAGCTTAAAAAAAGAATATATTCTCTATTTAACATATAATAAACAATAAACATATAAAATAATGATATTATATATAACTCTTAAGTTAACCTCACCTAGAAACATCCTAGTCTAAATAGTTATTTGAACCTTAATCTAATACTATCTTTAAAGGACCCAAACCCCCATTCTCAAATCCTATGTTAAAACATAATCTTTTCATTTATGGATTTGATTCCAATAATATTAATATAATTTTAGTCAACCAAAAATTACAACATCATCCAAAAATATGGTATCACCTACATACACAACTAACTTTTAGGTTTAGTCTCTAAAGAATTATAAAATACTTTTACATAACAATACCCATGTATTTAATTCAGTATTTTTAACACAATAACAATATTTTCTTATTCCACATTATGTCTTCATAATAACCCACATGAAACTCTCCTAGAAATTTCTTACATAACATTTCATTTATAAACTAGGGAGAAGAATGATAATAGGGGTGAGATCAAATGCTTAGTAAAGGGTAAGAATGGGCAATAAAAATTGAATATCATCAAAGAGCACAAGATTATTATAAGGTTATGCCAAAAAAAATCAATGTTCATGAAAATTACATAATATAATTCAAACCCATAAAAACATGGAACATTAAAAATGTAACGTGTCATAGTGCTTTAAATAAGGTAATAGTTCTAAGAATCAATAATCTTGAGCCATGTGATGTCATCCTTAATCAAAATAACCATCAAAAAATCATATAAATCATAGAGAAATTGAGTTCGTATCTTAGAAATTATATACATCAACTGTGTTCACTCATGTATGAAAAATCTAGAGCAAAGTTAAATCGATAAGAGAAACCTCCCTAGTTAACTCCCTTCTTTTTTTCCTTTAAATACAGGGAACATTACCCAATACATTAAAGAGGTATATCTGGCTCACCCATTGTATAAGATATATTGGGATCACCCATAATTATATGATATATAATTCTCACTAATCTTCATCAATAATTTCCATTTACCATACATTAATATGACATATGTAATCTTTAATTTTCATCTTCAAACATTTAAAAACAAATTGAATACATTTATAGCTTTATTTGACCAAGTAAAAGAAATATTTTTCATGATAATATATTTAAAATGATCATCTTAATCCATATAGAGAAAGAATATGGATGGAATCATAATATAATTTTCCTAGTAAATTATAAGAATTATTAAAATATGTAGACATTCTTGAAAAACCCATTAAAAGAATATTTAAAACATTTCTTTGAAAATAGATAAAATAGCATTTTTTGGTACCTTTAAAAAATAAAAATTTAAAAAATATTGAGAAAATTATTTTATTTTAAAATATTCATGGAAACATCTAAATTAATATTCACGACAAATAATATTGATGTATTTATAAAAATGTATTTGTGAGATATACGTTAAAATAAATATTTCGTTCAAAACATTAGTAAAAATTTCCTTGTTTAAAAAATTAAAATAAGATTTATTTTTAGAAAAATTATAGCATGTAAAAATGGGTAAAATTAATTAAATAAATCATTGGAAAATATGAAGAAAAAAATTCTTAATAATATTTTAAAAAAAATATGGACATGGAAGAAAAAGTTTGTTGACCAAAGATGAAATAAATTCGGTTTTTCTTAAAAACATTTTTTCAGTCATTTTAAGTAAAAAATAAGTGAATATGAAAGGAAATAATTTAAAACCTAGAAATAAATATATTAGAATAAAATATATATGGGTAAATAAATTAATACCATACAATTTCCCCTAAAGTAACCTTGAACATAAACAATCCTGGAATGAAATTAGATTATAACATAATTTCATTACCTCATTGGTAACTTTTGAATCAAAATTCATTAAAAGAAAGAATATCATATGGATCTATAAATACCCATAATTGCGTGAATTAATTTTTATAAATTCATTAATGGGGTATTAATTAAACTATACAAAGAAAATACGCTCACAATATGTAACTTGTCCCAAGAAAGTGAGATTGAGACAAAGAAGACCCTTGAAAAGATCATAACATTTGAAGTGATAATTAATACATAAATTGATTATGTGAACATATGTAAATACAAATAGAATAATTTTAAATACATCATAAAATAATCTATATATGAATTTCCAGATAATCACGGAATAACAATGTCAATGGAGAAGTGTTATAACCCAATAAAAAAAATTTAATTAATAAACCCCTTACCTCGAGTCTAGAGCTTCTGTATATGTGGATTAAATCTTATATAATAAAATTATATTTATTATTAAAAAAATTTATAACCTTTTATAGGATTATTACATTATCATTAAACTATTTATTTCATTTATTTAAATTACATATTTAATTACTTAATATGTTAGTCCAGATCAGGTGATTTGAGTTTATTCAATTCATAATTACCAAATGGATTTGGTAGACTAACTATGTTCAAATGGGTCATTATTACATCATAAGAAGAAAATTAATAAATATATTATTATATTTATTATATATTAAATTTAATTTTATAACCTTCCGTTAAAGGAATATGTAAAAAATGAATCACATCGCTTCGTAGAGGTGGTAATATTCACCTACGCATGAACGACATTATCATTTTCTAATGGGTATAAGGGAAATGAAATTAATAATATATATAATATTTAAATAAATATAATTATGTCATGGATATCGTATATATACATTTAATATATCATTATAAACAAACATTATATTTGGTGATGGAAAACAAAACACATCACTTCATGGAGGGGGTAGTATACACGTATATACGAGAGATGTTTTCATTTCCCATAATATAGAAAAGGATATGAAAAAGGGTTATATAATAAACCTGATAAAAGAATTATATATTATATAGTTATTTTGTTATATAAAATTTTTTATGAGAGGTTTGAAGAAAGTAAAAGAAGAAATAAAAAAACACTCATTTAAGAACCGCACCGCTTCTTGAGAAAATCTAATCAGGTTTATACCTAAAACCCTATTAGTATTGTATTATGATAAAAATAGGATCTCAATGATGATTTTATGGATTTTTTAAAGGTATTTGGGTAGTTATTTTTCAATATAATATGCTCTTTAAGTGTAGAGATGAGATAAGAGGGGGTGGCCTTTTATAATAGAGGGAGAGGACACACTTGGAATTTTTCAAAAGATTAAGATATATCAATGTATTTCATAGTATAAATGGATAAAAAATGAAACATATTAGAATAATATATGTTATAGGGTGTAAATAATAAAATATAATACAATTTGGATATGTTTTTAGGTCATTGTAACCTTTATTATTTTAGTTTTTACCCTTTTATGCCATTTTTACTCTTACCATGGTAACTGACTTTTTTCATCAAAGTTACTATTAATAATGAATAAAAATTAAATTATAATCATTTAAAAAAATTAATTTATAATTAAAAATTTTGATATTATTTTATCAAATTCAAATTATATTAGTGGTATAAATTACTTTTAAAATAATCCTGTAAAAGGCGATGAAAATAGGTTTTCCAGAAAAATACATTTTTAAGTATAAAAAAATTTATACAAAAATTAAGAAATATTTAAACGAAAATTAAATTAATTGGATTATTTTTATTGAAAAATAAATTAATTAATTTTAAATCAATATTTTAATTTGTAAATACTTAATCGAAAAAACGGATTTTTTTAAAACCAGCTTTTTTTCACTTTTCACTAAAAATTTAATCTTTTTAGAAAACTATAAAAATTCCATCCTAAGATAATTTTGATATTATGATTTCACAAATTAAAATTTTTTTATAATATACAATTTCCAAAAATTTTATACATTAATGATAATATCTACGAACAAAATGAAAAAAAACCATTTTTAAATAAAATGTATTTTTGAAACATAAAATGGCCTTATTCTCATCACTTTACTAATAAACATAATTAAATTAATATTACATAGTTAAATTGAATGTATAATATAATTAATTAATTTTAATCATTTATAAATAGTTAAAAATTTAATATATTAAATAAAAAAATCTTTGCGAACATAAAAACAGTTTTATGAAAAATATCTATTTTACCTTCAAAAGATTTTATATTTATTTCAAACCAATTTAATTTAAATATAACTAATAGTTATATATATAATGGATATATATTTATATATACAATTTGTATGTGTCTAATGACCATATATATAATGATCATATTATATTCCTATATATAACCTTACACGATTAAATAAAATGTATTCATTACTTCTTTTTCATGATGTCTATTGTATTCCTAATTTTTTTACTTTTTATTGTAGTTACATTTGGGTTCATAATCATAATCAAGAACTATAAGGATAAAGAGTTTAGTTTTGTGATATTTTTATATAAGTTTTTTTATTTACTCCACTTGTACTTTTCTTCATGTTCTTTCATATTAAAACCCCATAAATGTATTAGTATTTATCTTTCATTGTAATATTATATTTAAATAAAAGTATCATGGTTCATTTTGGATTTATTTTTACTATATCACATGCTATCAAACATAATATTCATTTAAAATATAAATATATATCAAAATATTGGGGTGTAACAAGTCATGCATGTAGGATAATAACCCTAATGCCCTTGGGATGTAGTCATATGAAAGGAGGCAAACCTTGTTAACAATCCATGGTGTTCTCTTACATAATTTTCTTATTCTATATCTAAACACCAAAAAAATTGATATAAATATAGAGATATCAACTAACTGAATATGTGAATAGGTGATTTAGGAATAAAAGAAAATTTTGTTTAAAATTCACCTCATGCTAATTCACCCCCCCCCCCCATAGTGTGGTATTATCCCAAATTGATCCTAAAAAATAAATTGTTCTCATAATAAAACATAAAATTTATCTAATTAATCAAACCGCCTTAGATAAAGAAAATTCATTTTAATAACATGTTAAAAATTATAAACAAAAAATTCATTAAAGATGAAAAATCAAAAAGTCTATTTATAAAATAAATAAAAATTGAGATGGAGGGAAAATAATACAGTGAAAAAATATAATTTATTATGATTTTATTTAATAATTTAAATTTAATATATATATATAATAGTAACATCCAAAATATTTTTTAGTCTCCAAGTAACATCCAACAATCATAATTACTTTATCATGTACAAATAATAATTATACCAATGGTATTGGAAAATGAACTCCATTGGGTAATGTGGAATAAAATTGAAGGTTTCATCATGGAAATGAGGCATTAAATATTGTGTTATTACAAAATAAACTTAATAAATTAAAAAAACCATTAACAACCTATAGCATCTCAAGACCGGTTTACTCATAAATAACCAAACTTGGTTGGTCACATGACCTCATGTGCGCCTTGCCGTAAGAAAGAGGATTCTGACTAGTAGTGTGGATCTATGTTCGTACAGTGGTGAGACTATACCCCCTGATCAGAGTGTATCACATCGGTATATAATAATATTAAACAAACAATACAGTACTAAAAAATTAGTAGTGAAATAATAATAAATCATTCTAACATAATCAATAGGTGAAAGCTGAATTAATGTCACACACAACAATGATAATCATATCATGGAACTAATAAAAATGGAATACACATGGGATATATTGGTACAAACATGAAAAATGATATAAAAAAATAACAAAGGCCAAAAATATCCTCAACTAGAATCGCGATCATAGGCTCATTCCTCTCATTTCGTACTCCATCCGAGGAAATTATTTTAAACATCCAAAGATGGATGCTTCCCTTCATCCCTCCCTACAGACATGAGGTCTATTCAAGTACCAATCAACAACCCCAACAGGGTGTTAGATATACGCATTAGGCCAACAAAAATTACTTCTAGAACTATACAGTCGGTTTTTATATGATAATTATTTTGCAGGTAATAATGAAAGTAAGATATTAAATAAATCAATCAATGATATCGGACTGGTTTCCCCATGGGACACCTGACCAACACTACCTACTTTGGCCTAATTCAGATGCCTCTAGATAGATGTCTCCCTATATCTACATTCATATATATATAAAGGTATGTATATATATTCCTTATATGCACATAGATATATGTGTAAATATAAATAGATATGCATCAATAGTCAGTACCTGAGGCATATGCCCGAGCCATCTACCATTTCTTTAGAGGATTTTAAGAACCAACTTGGCATAAGAGAATATAGATATAATTGAGTTATAATATAATACCAATATAAATCATGTACTGAACCCAATAATTTTCTTTTTCCTGGTGAAAGTTTCCTTAATTTTAGAGTAATTTACACCATGATCTCCCCTATGGTGTTTCGTATAAGGAACCAAGTTATCACTCCATGTACACTGAAAAAACCCATCATCATAGGAGTCCATCTAAGGTGTCTGTATAAGGACCCATGTATCACTCATGGTATGGAATAAAGTATACCCCTCTATTTTTGTCTATGGGGTACTACATCGGGAAGCAATTATCACTCGTGGGATGCTATAGTAACAATGCCTACCAAACCAATCCAAGTTAATCCACTAGGGAACTAGGTATTACACATGAGAATCATACATTCATCTTCCTGGTGAGACCATCCATGGTGTCCTATAAATAAACCATGTATCACTTCCAAAGTTCTATAATAAATTACAAATTTTATTTTTTAATCTATATAAGACCATCCAAGGAATCCAAAAATTTGGACCCTTGTGTCTCCCTCATCTTGGAATGAAGGAAACATATTATCTAGTAATAACTCCCACCTTAAAATAATACTTTTTAATCATATTGGATAAGTCATTCAAAAAGTTTAATTCAAATAAAATAATATGATTATGGTTTTATACATATGGCCCATGATTTTCCCTTAGTTGAATTCAAAAAACACCCCTATCACCAGAGGAAATTAGATATACCTTGAATAGGGTAGTTCAAAATTATTTCAAAGCATGGGGATCCTAGGCCTTTAAGAAAGGCACACACTTGGGGATGGCTTATGTCAATGTGTTTAACCTATGATGATTTTCATGGGTTTCTAGGACAATACTAATTCGGGTATATCAATTTATTAAATTAATCAAATGTTTATGGGGAACCACAAGGAAGGTTAGGCAAGTGGCAAAATAGTGCACCATATAAAACATCGAGACTTTAGGGGAAAATAACAAGACCACCTATCATAGGTTGGTAAAAATATCCTCATATATTATCGTGCTTTAAATAGAGGTAGAATATAATAAATTTGAAAATTGATAAATTCCAAGAAAATAGGTCATATTAGCTCACACCAAAATAGCACCAAAGATGGCGAGATAAATCGATAAAATAAGGAAAATTAATGACACTCTTACCAAAATTCATCCAATGCAACTGATGGTGAAGAAATGAAATATATGATGGTAGATAATGATAAAATACTAGGTTTTAGTGTGGAATGATCTCTTCACACAGATTATTTAAGAGAAAAGAGTGTATATGATAAAATTATGGGTTCTTACCTTAAAAAACAATCACCACATATTCACAACATGAAAGGAATATACATCATGAATTCCTTACGTTTTATTTTTTTCCAAGGAAAACCAATTCACATCAGTAATAGTATTAATGGGATGCATTGAATTCATGTATTATAATAAAAATCATGGGTTATGTCCTGTATAGACCCGTAAAATTCAAGGGAAATTTTTTTCTTAATTTTCTTTGGGATTTTACAAGAACGCAGTTTCTGACCGCACCTGATTCCGAGGCCCGGTGAGCCCGGAATAATTTCCTAAAGTTTAGCATGGGTACGTTCAGTGAACGAACGAGCGAGATTTCTTAACTTTTAAACCGGTGCTCGGAATCAAAATCCAAGGGCACCGATAAAAAGGCAGTGTCGGTAATTTCTTAGTAAAACCTTCTCCGGAGTTGCGCTTGCTCGGGTGAGGTTTTTAAAATTTTGGGTCAGGTAGAGAATAAAATAAAATTGGTGCAACCAATTTTATTTTTGTTTAATGTAGTTTAACCTAATCTAAGTGGTCGTAGTGGGACCCACTATAGCCTACTCCACTAGGTAGGATATTAGTGGGTTGGGGCCCACATGATCCCCACCCTTTCATATTCCTTAACTCCCATTAGTTTGTAACTCACCCGCACCCCCCTTAAAATGAAGTCAAATCTTTAATTAATTTTGGATTTCAATTTGAATTTCAAAAACATATGGCATGAGTAATAAAATAAGGCAACTCTTATTTTGTTATTGTTGTTTGGTTGTGCGGGAGGATTTTTGAGAGGATTTGATCTAACTCTTGAAAAACATCTTCTTCCTCGTCGAAGAACGCGAAGAACATCGAGCCTTCGACAAAGAACTCTGTCACTGCAAAGAGGAGTTCGTCGTACCATCTTCTTACCACTCTGTAGCCAGTGAGAGATTCCATCCTTGGAGATTGACAACATGACGCCAACGATTCTCCTTCTGCGACGCCGTCTTCTGCGAAGTCCCTTCCCCATGACGAATCAACAACGCTTGAGGTAGGGGTTAATTGTTTTGTGTTCATGAATACATTCATCGTCGTTCATCGTTTTCAAATTGGGCCGCCTGTTATCATAATAATGGCAGGAGGTCGGACCACACGAACACGGCCGACCCTCCTCCCCCCTTGATTGTTTAAACTTGTTGTGGCACGAGCAAAGTCAGCGCGGTGTCGTTGCAGTGCGCGGGAACAATGAAGGATGGGCGAAGAAGCGTGGTGCCGTCGCGCCGCGCCGTTGAAGTCGAACAAAGTCGTGGTTCCATCGTGCCATTTCACGCCGATCGAACAAGGCTATGGTCTATGGCCTCGGTGGTGCGGGGAGCGGTGGCCGGAACCGCCAGCCGCCAGAGCAGGAGGGCGTGACCGCGGCCGTCCCGCGGCGGCAGCAACCGGCCTTCCATTTCAGGGGGAGACTGGGGGTTCGTAACCCCCGGCTGGAACAAGGAGCGGACCCCACGTGGGGGTCATGGTTCTTCAATCAGGGGGGTCGTTCCCCCCCCCCCTTCCGCTCGGCCGTTTCGGCCGAGCCGCCTGGTCATACGGGCGCCACCCCAGCGCCAGGACGGCCGGGCCGCGCAGGCCGGGTCGGGCCGCGCAGGCCGGGTCAGGCCGCGTAGGCTGGGATGGGCCACGCCAGCCGGGTTGGGCCACTTACAAACGGGCCGGACCCAGACCCGGGTCGGGTCGACCCGGTTCGGGTCGGCCCATGGGGTCTCAGGCTGGGTCGGTCCGGGCCCAAAACCCCCATTTTCGGACCTCTTTCAGTCTTTAGCCCATAACTTGGGATACGGACCTCCGATCGACGCACTGTCAGCTATGATGCAATCCTTTGTTCGAGAAAACCGTTTCAGTATATTACACTCAAGGTTTCTGGGAACTTTGGGTTTGGCCAGGTTGGTTCGAACACGAAACCAACCGGGCCCTCAGAGCGGAAACACTTATAACTTGAACTCCGGACGTCCGATTGATGTACCGTCGACTTTGATGGATTCCTCTTAGTGAGACGGACCTTTCAGATTAATCCTCTTGATGTTTGGATACATTTGGAGTATGGTTGGGTTGGTTTTGACTTCAAAACCTATTGGGCCCCTATGACGAAAAATCCAAGAACTCTTAGACCGGGCGTCTGATTGACGCGCCATCTGTGACGTTGAGTTCCTGTTGACGATACAAAAATTTTGGATACATCAACTCTATACTTCATGTCAGTTGATGTATCATCCCCTCGACTCATAGAGCGGACCCTCCCCGAACGAGCTTGCTGTGTGCGGGAACCCTAGAGCTGGTTGCGACCGCAACGACGATGACGACTGTATAGAAATCCTCCATGGGTTCCACAGCGATGACTACAGCACTCAGTGATCTTGTGTGGATCAGTGTTACCGATCATTTGTGGGTCAGATCCTATGTGGGTCAGCGCTCAGCAGTCCTATTTGGGCTAGCGCATACTGATCCTGTGGGGGTCAGATCCTGTGTGGGTCATTACAGGGGTTAGTACCTATTGATCCTGTGTGGGTCCGAAGGCTTAGATGAATCAGTGGGTACATCTAATCATCTCTATCGTCTTACGAAGAAGTATACCTGTGTGAGATGAGTCTTGACATTTAATCTTTTTCTTCGATAAGATTGACTCTATATCCTGTGTGTCTTACGATATGCTTTCCTGTGTGGATTGGGTTGTGAATTCCTATTTGGAACAAGTTACGTTTTCCTATGCGGACGGTGTTGTACTTGGGCTCGGATGTTAGAGCTGAACTAGAATTGATGACTTAGGTACATGTATGGGCATATACCTAAGTAGTGTCGGATGTTACTTTGTGATTGTATCTTTCCTTTGTGGATTATAGTTTGTGGATTCTGAGAGACCATTGGGGGTCTCGTGGTTCCTATTGAGTAGTGTATACTCACCCATGCACGGGCCATTCCTGCACTATGTTGTGTTGGATGCAGACAATGGATAGTGCTGATCGTGGCTGAGGCTTGTGGAGAGAGTCGGTACCTGGAGGTGGACCACTGTGAGAGACATACACGGAGCGGACGGCTGGACTCGTAGAGCTGTGGAGACTATCTGTACCCACCCTTCATGTGGGACTTCTAGTGGATGGCTCGACATTGTGGCTTTACTTTTCAGTTGTTGTACTTTCTTTCCAGTTGTACTTTACTTTCAGTTTGGGTTTGTATTCTTGCCCACTTAATTTTCCGCACTTACTATTGTACTCAGTTTTACTTAGTGTTTACATCTTCTTTCTTACTCTGTGGTGTTTGTTTACTTTACAAAGGCAATGCCTTCCCCTTTTTGTCAGGTTTTATGCCTTGGTGCTAGTCGCCAACCTCTAGCCTATGGGAGGCAGGCTTGGGGTAGTCACGGCACATGCCCTAAGGATGGGTCGTGAAAAATAGGTATCAGAGGAGTTCGGTTCTACCGCAGAACTAAGGAATCTGATATTTTTCTATGTGAAGAAATAGTGTTAAGGGTATTGAGTGTGGTTATCGGTCCAGGGAGTCCAGTGTTGGTGCGGCGGCCGACGTATCCGTACACCAGGACCTTGACTTCTAATTTTTGTCTCAATGCATGGAAACATTGATTGCATGTGTGTTCCAAAAGTTTTCTTTGGGATTACTTTGTGTGAGCTCACTAGGTATACTGTTTGACCATGGAACACCTATTTCTTTTCAGGATGGCCCCACGACGGCAGCCATCTAGGGATCTGAGTGTTGTGCATCACGACAGCCCACCGAGCCATGAGGCCTCAGGGTAGGGCCCTTTTACTGCAGAGGCACTGGCAGTACCACTACCCACCGAGCCACCGATGCTACCAACCTCAGCCACTGAGATTGCACGTCTCCTTGGTGCACTTCACGAGTTTCAGCGTCATAGACCGCCCAGGTTCCGCGGGGAGACGGACCCTTATGCATCCGAGGATTGGCTGGAGGCATTTGTACAAGTTTTTTGATTGGTAGGGACACCAGTAGACCTCATGGTGATCCTTGCAGTGAGTCTCCTGCACGTGGCAGTAGGCAGATAGTGGAGCTTGATGCTCTAGGTGCACGATGAGGCATCACTCGTCTGGACAGACTTTGAGAGCCTCTTTCGCTTGGAGTTTTTCCCAGCCACCCTCTGTGCGGTGCGCATCTAGGAGCTACTACAGCTGCAGCAGGGCATCTTGACAGTTGCCCAGTACTCGGTGAGATTTACCGATCTCACGCGCTATTCGACGTACATGGTATGGGACCCATTATTCCAGTCCTGGACCTTCGAGTAGGGATTGAGGCATGATATCAGGGCATCGCTAATCTCCCTCAGCATTCTAACACATGCAGGGGTACTGAAGCGAGTCCTTCTCATTGAGAACTTTCTTGCTGAGCCTGCACCAGCAGCTGGACCTACCGCAGGGCGGCACGTAGCAGAGTCTTTTGTAGCTGGCAGTCGATGGATGACAGATGGGTCCAGGTGGACCAGACCCTCAGGCGGACGACCTATGGACACTGGCTCAGAGGTGCGGGGCACACAACGCAAAGCCAGTCATTCGAGAGGCAGACGGTGCTACACATGTGGTGGCCAGGGGCACATGCCTCGTGACTGCCCGACCCACCGTGCGGAGGAGCAGCAGATAGTTGAGGGACCACCCAGGCAGAGGCAGAGGGTCGACTGTGGCAGTCCGCAGGGAGCAGGCGGATGAGGCAGAGGAGCTGGCCGAGCAGCAGGTGGTGGGCGACGCTTTGAGGCTCTACCACCACCACCACCATGAGGTCCACCCCGACCATGGGGAGATGGCGGGCAGAGGCAGGCACAACTTCAGGAATCGGAGTCCTATGACCACGGCGCGCCCGAGATGATTTGAGGTAATATCTTTTTCTATTCCACCCTTGCTACAGTTCTTATAGACACAGGAATGAGTAATTATTTCATTGCTGCTGCCCTTGTTCGGAGCTCAGAAATTCTGACGGATCCGTTGGCTCGATCCTTACGACTAAAGACTCCTACGGGAGTAGACTCGATGATTACACACTGGTGCCGGCGGTGTGAGCTTACTCTAGGAGGCGAGATCTTTGGCTGGGATCTTCTTGTAGCGGTTTCGAGGCCTTACGACATCATCTTGGGCATGGGTTGGTTATCTACAGTCCATGCTCAGATTGACTGCATTAGGCCCAAGGTGTGATGTGTTCACACCGATGGGAGCAGGTTCACCTTCACCGGTGAGAAGGGATCCTTTGCAGCATAGGATGGACTCACGCAGAGGAGAGGACAGCCCATCACACATCGGTTGGCTAGCCTTATCCTAGGAGCAGTTGACGTGCGGAGTCCGAGCTTACCTGTAGTGGTGGATCAGTATGCGGACTTTTTTCCTGACGATGTTCCAGGACTACCTCCTCGCAGAGCGGTAGACTTTTATATTGACCTGTACCCCGAGACAGCCCCGATATCCACCCCAGCATATCGGATGGCTCCCGCCAAGCTTCAAGAGCTACGGGTATAGCTAGAGGACTTGTAGGGAAAAAAATTCATCTGACCCAGTGTTTCACCTTGGGCTTCCCCGATATTGTTTTCCAAGAAGGCGGACGGGAGCATGCGACTTTGTGTCGATTACCGTCGCCTGAACCAGGTGACCATGGAGAAAAATTGTCCGCTACCGATGATTGAAGACATCTTCGATCAGCTCAAGGGAGAATGGTGGTTCTCAAAGATAGACCTCAGGTCAGGCTATCATCAGCTCAGAGTTTGGGATGAGGACGTGCAGAAGACGGCCTTCAGATGTCGGTATGGCCACTATGAGTTCTTGATTATGCCTTTCGATGTAACCAATGCTCCAGCAGTGTTCATAGACCTCATGAACAGGATCTTTCAGCCTTACCTTGATCAATTTTTCGTGGTCTTCATCGACGACATATTGATATACTCGACGACTGAGGAGGAGCATGCCTACCATTTTTGGGTTGTACTGGACACACTCTGAAAGCACCAGCTTTATGGTAATCTCTCGAAGTGTCAGTTCTCGATACGTGAGGTCCACTTCTTGGGACACGTCATCTCTGAGGCGGGAGTTTTGGTGGATCCTGTAATGATCGAGTCAGTGCTAGCTTGAGAGCCACCTAGGAGCGTGACGGAGGTGCGGAGTTTCTTGGGACTAGCTAGGAACGACCAGAGATTCATGCCAGACTTCTCCAGATTTGCGGCACCACTTTCAGCTTTGATGAAGAAGGGGAAACCCTTCATGTGGTTAGACAGATGTCAGGAGAGCTTCCAGGAGC
Source organism: Viscum album (assembly GCA_963277665.1). Taxonomy (NCBI): domain Eukaryota; kingdom Viridiplantae; phylum Streptophyta; class Magnoliopsida; order Santalales; family Viscaceae; genus Viscum; species Viscum album. The sequence continues at coordinate 1,830,084,605 of OY728136.1, read as the reverse complement.
TGAGATAGAGATTGACCAGCGCACCTATCTTGAGGCTACTAGAGGAGGGAGTAGGGTACGTAGTGTACTACGATGCATCAGGGACCGGACTCGGATGTGTCCTAATGAAGGAGTGGGCAGGGATCGCCTATGGATCACGTCATTTGAGGCAGCATGAGCAGAACTACGCTACCCATGACCTCGAGTTAGCAGTAGTGGTCTTCTCTATGAAGATGTGGTGACACTATCTGATGGGCGAGTGCTTTACAGTGTATTATGACCACCATAGTCTCAGGTACATCTTCTCGCAGAAGGACCTAAACTTGAGATAGCAGTGATGGCTCGAGTTCCTCCAGGACTCTGACTTTGATATTGTCTATACTCCTAGAAAGGGGAACGTAGTAGCCAATGCTCTCAGCAGGAGGACGGGCATTCAGCTACTTGGGGAGGCGACAGAGAAGCTATCCGCTTTGCAAATATCCTTCATATATAGTGATGGATCAGACTTTCTGCAGTCACTCACAGTCACTCCTCCACTTCTACAGCGGGTCAGAGAGGCACAGCGTGGGGATGATGACTGTGAGACGCGTCGTGCACAGATATCCTTAGTATAGGCACCTGATAGATTCTCTGTGGCAGGAGAGCACGCCATTCTTTTACGAGGACGTACCATGGTACCAACTACTTTATAGGAGGAGGTGCTGAGGGATTTTTACACTTCCCCTTTAGCGGTGCATCCAGGAGTGGAGAAGATGTACCAGGACCTCAGACGACAGCACTGGTGGCCGGGTATGAAGAAGGTTGTGGCAGAGTTCGTTTCTCGATGCCTCACCTGTCAGCAGGTGAAGGCAGAGCACCAGGTACCAGCAGGCTTGGTACAGCCCTTGGAGGTCCCGGAGTGGAAGTGGGATGGGATATCTATGGATTTCATGACTGGACTTCCACGTACTTCCATAGGTCACGACTCTATTTGGGTGATTGTCGACCGACTCACCAAGTCAACCCACTTCTTACCCATCAGATATCAGGGATCAGTAGAGAGCTTGGGATTCCTCAGCATTCATGAGATCATACGGCTTCATGGTTTGACATCATCCATCATCTCTGATTGAGATGCTTGCTTTACTTCCCAGCATTGGAAGGGGTCGTAGGAGGCGTTCGAGACGCAGCTACGTCTGAGAACCGCCTTTCACCCTCATACGGATGGTCAGACAGAGAGGACCATTCAGACTCTCAAGGACGTGCTCCGTGCATGTGTCCTCGACTTTGGTCGTAGCTGGGAGGATCACCTACCCTTTGTGGAGTTTGCATACAACAACAACTACCACTCCACCATCGGGATTATAACGACCAATACTTTACATACATTGTTATTACTTCAGAATTGAAGAAAACTTATTACAACATATAACAAAACCAAGAATGGACCGTATAGGTATAGTGTCTTTAGAAACTGGGAAACATAAACAACTGGTTCATAAAGCATCTACTTTGCCTCCCATTTATTTCATCATATCTAGAGTCCCTTTTTGGCATATTTTACTTAATAACCTTCTTCCTGGCCTGGGGAAATAAAACATACAAAAGGGTGAGCTCAAATGCTCAGTAAGGGTAAACAAAAGAAATATCAACCACATCATATACATAAACACATAAATTTTGGAAATCTTAACCTGCAAAAGAGATCATAATTTCATAACATGGGGTAAATCATAATAGTGAAATATAATCCCAATAATCATAACTTAAAACATGAAACTTTGGGGCATACACACATAATCATAGATAATTATTTATTATTAGTCAAGACTCATTGCCAAGACTATCTTAGTGGACAAAGTCCATTTCTGAACCGAGTTACCCTCGTTTCAGTCCTACTTCACTGAACGGGTATAACCTACCGTTCTAGCCATGTCTATCTCATGAGATATAAAATCTTTACCTAATGCATTAGAGGGAGATATAGGTCCCACCAATCTCATAATTGTACCATTATTATGTGTTCCACAAAATCATAAACCATACATCATAGCGTAACCCATGTAACAAAAATGGGAATCTTAAACATTGTGACATCATAAAACAATTCATATAAGATAAAGGGATTCATAAAAATATAACTCCATCACAACATAATCAAATCAATGTATTAATAGGGATAGAAACAGAACCCTTTATTATATTAGATGGAAAATAATTTTGAAAAAACACTTGTACTCCATTCTTGAGGAAAATATCCTTTCTACTTCAAAAACATTTTCCTTTCTTAACATGTCATACAATTTTAAACTAAAACAAGTTGATTAAAAATAAAATTGAAAACCTGTAAAGGAATATTCTTTTAAATAATGTTTTAAAAATCCATTCATGCTGTATAAGTTAAAAAAACATTCTTCTCGTACTTTTGTTGGAAAAGTAAAAAAGTACCTCGTATGAAAAACGACAAAAGATTCCTTTTATATCTTTTAATAAAAACTCAACTAAGGGTAAAATTCGATTTAAACAATGGTAGGTGTATGGAAACAATATTACATATTGAGGAATCATGGATGTGGATGATAAAATACACCCTAGTAAATACTAAAGTATAAACAACCTCGGATAAAAATGAGATTGTGATATTTCCCTTACCTTAGGTCCGATATGCTTCGTACGTGTCCGAACCTCCTGTATAATGATTTAAATAACGTTATTGACTTATTCCAGAATCATTCTTATTTTTATGATATCATATATGGTCATATTATTAGCTTCTTATTAGTAATATTTCATTACTACTTGTTATTCAGGTGTTTATTACTTTTTGTTCTTATGCATGTCTTGTCGAATAAATTCTTATTTTTCTTTTTAATTTATAGATACCTCATTTACAGAATGGTATTAATGTACTATATATCATATTTATTCATTAAATTCATTTATATAATCATTATTCAATTAAAATCATGTAGAACGAGTCGCATCACATCGTGGAGATGGTATTCCGTACGTACGCACGAGCGATGATATCGTTCCCATGATCATGGAATTGTATTGGAGTGTATGTATATACTATTTAAGAATCAATATCACTTCACAATAGTCATATATAGTCATTATTTACACCATTATACCCATCCAAGTAAGGTGGTGGTGGAAAATAGATTACACCACGGCGTGGAGACGGTATTCTGTACGTACGCACGCGCGGTGATTTCATTTTCCGTAGGATGGATAGATGGTGAAATAGGGTTGGTTCACACTTATAATAACATATCAGTATATGAGTGATACTTATGTTATTAATTCATAGTGAAACAACTAAATAAGAATAAGTGGAAGAAGAAATAAAGATGAAAGAATCGGTAACGGACATTACCTCTTCATTGAAGTGATTCTTTGAGACCTCTTTTTAGGGAACTAAAATTGGTCTTTAAAGAAGACCAAGACCTCTAGGATGTCTCTAGGGAAGTGGAGAGGAGAAAGTGGCAGTGTTTTGCCGAGCTTGAAGGCTCAAAGTGGTGAGACGAAAAGAGGGAGGATGTGCCCTTTTATAAGGGAGGAGAGGGGCACCTTTGGAATAACTAAAAATATTATTTTATTATAAAGTCATGTTCAGTTTTAAATAGCTCCAAATTGATTTATTTCGAAGCTAAGGTGGGGATGGGTCGATATCCTCTCATCCAATAGAATTTAGACAAGTTTAGGTTCCTATTTTAACCTTATCATTTAGATTTAACATTAAGTTAAATAACTTTACTTTTACCGTGTCTTCTTTTGTTCTTATACTATAAGGTTAATAAACTTACTATAAGCAGCCAAATGAACCCCAAGTTGTTTATTATTAATATATATAACCTTATCTAAGTCATTTGTCAGAACCATAGATTTTTAGGAATAAAATAACAATTACTAATATAATATTTGTTTTAAAAACTATTTTATGTCAATTTTGACACTATTTAGTAATTGATTTTTGTGAAAATAATAACAGAACGATTAGTTTGAAAAAAGTAAATTAAATCAATATTAACCTGTCATATTAATCTATAAAATTAGTGGAATTCATAAAAAGTCTCAAATTACATTTATTTTGGTGTTTATAACATCAATTATGTCAATATTTCATTAATAAGATAATTATTGCATCATCTTTGTGTCATAAATAAATTAAATTATATAATGTCTAAAAATTACAAATAAAATACAATTATGTAGGAAATCGTTTTATATTTCTAATGAATATTTATAGTCGAATTTAGCTTATGTATAACCCCATATTAAAAATTATTTTCTTATTAAACTTTTGATTTTAACTATTTTAACCCTTCTTTAAATAAACTAATAATAAATGTCCTAATCTAATCCAAGTGGGCCTAAATGGTCATATTTTATTCCTAAGGTTTTTTTTTGTCAAATTAAACTTATCCAATAGAATTAGGACATGTGTTAGGGTAATAATAATATCATTTTTACCCTTAATTACCCTATTTACTTATAACTGTGGTAAAAAAAAGTAAAAAGTTACTATTCACCAAAAAATTATTTTCATCTCATTGAACCACATTTTACTTACTGACATCAACCGTGTCTCTCGGATTTTTGAAATTCCACTCACAGAAGCGGTAAAATTAAGTTTTATGAAAAATTCAGTTTTTTAACTACCACTTAGTGGTTTCACTGTTCATCAAAAATTGAAAGTTTTCAGAAAAATACCAAAATTTCACCCTAGGCTAATTTCGATATTCCGAATCCAAAAATGAACTCCATTTTGAAAAATAAAATTTATAAAATTTCAAAAAGTGGTTATTACTATTCATAACGGCTAGTTTTAATAATATTTTAATAGCATATCATTGTTTAGTGAAACTCGGTATTGCGTACGACGCAAGCTATCGAGAAAGGTCGTGATTTCGTGTAAATCAAGCCAAGCAATTATTGTGTAGAAAAATATTCTTTTGATGATTTATATAACATAAAAGTCTCGAGTGTTACATTCTACCCCCCTTAAAATGAATTTTGCCCTCAAAATTCGTCACTTTGTAACAAACAGATGAGGATACCTCTCCCTCATCATATCCTCAAGCTCCCATGTAGCTTCTTCTAATTGGTGGTTCCTCCATAAAACTTTCACCAATCGAGTGGTCTTGTTTCGTAGGACTTTTTTGCTACGATCCAGAATCTATATCGGTTGTTCTTCATAAGAAAGATCCTACTCCAGCAGTACAACTTCTGAGCTAAGTACATGTGAAGGATCAGGTATGTACTTTCTCAGGAGGGATACATGGAACACATCGTGAACTTGAGAGAGATTTGGTGGAAGCGCCAATTGGTAAGCTACCTTCCCAACACAATCAAGTATTTCGAAAGGACCGATATATCTAGGGCTCAACTTCCCCTTCTTTCCAAATCTCATAACCCTCTTCCAGGGAGATATTCGAAAGAACACTTTATCACCCACTTCAAATTCTAGGTCTTTTCTTCGGTTGTCGGCATAACTTTTCTGTCGACTCTGAGATGCTCCTATGTGTTGTTGAATAGATCTGACCTTTTCTGTCATTTCATCAACGAGATCAGGTCCTAATAGCTTTCTTTCCCCAACTTCATCCTAGCAAGTTGGAGTCCTGCATTTCTTTCCATAGAGAGCTTCATAAGGATCCATCTGAATACTGGAGTGAAAGCTATTATTATAAAAAAATTCCACCAAAGGTAGGTGTTGATCCCAACCACCTTTGAAATCCATAGAGCAAGCTCTCAACATATCTTCTAGAGTTTGAATTGTTCTCTCAGACTGACCGTCTGTCTGAGGATGATAAGCAGTGCTGAAACTCAACTCTATATCCAGAGTATGCTGAAGACTTCGCCAGAACTTCGAGGTAAATCTCGGACCCCGATCAGATATAATAGAAAGTGGTACTCCATGCAATCTTACCACTTCCTTTACATATATCCTGGAAAACTGATCCAGAGAGAAGTCCTCTCTAATAGCAATGGAGTGTGCAGACTTTGTAAGACGATCAACTATGACCCAAATAGCATTATTTCCTTTGGATGTTTTAGGAAGTCCTGTGACAAAGTCCATAGTGATGTTTTCCCATTTCCATTCGGGTATGGGTAATGGTTGTAACATCCCCTTAGACTTCTGTCTCTTAGCTTTAACTTGTTGACAAACCAAACATCGAGAGACATATTCAGCAACATCTCTTTTCATGTCATCCCACCATAAGTACTCTTTCAGGTCCCTATACATCTTCGTGCTTCCAGGATGAATAGAGAATGAAGAACTATGAGCCTCATCCAGTAGCTCCTTCTTTAATTCTGGGATGGGAGGAACACAAACCCGATTCCTAAACTTTATTATCCCATCACAATCAAGGTTGAATTCGGGAACATTTCTCACCTTCTTTTGTAACTCGACATCTTCTTTCTATGCCTCTTTAATCTTCACATGTATAGATGGTTGAACATTCATTTGAGAAAGATACGATTTTCCCCCTTCCATTATAATTCCAAGATCCATCCTTTGTAAGTCCATAAATATTGGATCTTTTGTGATCCTCATCATAGATAAACTATCATGGTCTTGTCGACTTAATGCATCTGCCACCTTGTTTGCTTTCCCAGGGTGGTAATGGATTGAGCAGCCATAATCCTTAATCAGCTCCAACCATCTTCTTTGGCGCATATTCATCTCCTTTTGTGTGAAAATATACTTTAAACTTTTATGATCAGTATAAATGTCACACCTTTCTCCATAAAGATAATTTCTCCAAATCATTAATGAAAAGATTACCGCAGCTAACTCCAAATCATGTGTTGGGTAATTTTTCTCATGGATTTTCAATTGTCTTGAGGCATAAGCTATCACCATATCATTTTGCATAAGAACACACCCCAATCCCTTCTTGGATGAATCACTGTATATCATAAACCTTTCTCCACTACAAGGCAGTGTGAGCACAGGTGCACTGGATAACCTTCTTTTCAACTCCTTGAAATTCTCTTCACATTCCTCCATCCAAACAAACTTAACTCCTTTCCGAGTCAACTTGGTGAGTGGATTAGATAATCGTGAAAAATCTTTCACAAAACATCGATAATATCCAGCCAAACCAAGAAAACTTCGGATCTTAGTTACTGTTGTTGGTCTCGACCATCTGTCGATAACCTTTGTTTTTGCTGGATCCACAAATATCCCCTCTTTTGAGATTATGTGACCCAAAAATGAAACTTTTTGAAGCCAAAATTCACACTTGGTAAATTTGGCATAAAGCTCCTCATTTCTCAGGGTCTTCAATATAATTCTCAAGTGATATTCATGTTCTTCTTTTCTCTTTGAATAGACAAGAATATCGTCTATAAAGACTACCACAAATTGATCAAGATAGTCTCTAAAGACTCTATTCATTAGATCCATGAAGATAGCAGGGGCATTAGTAAGACCAAATGGCATCACTATAAATTCATAATGTCCATACATTGTACGGAAAGCCGTCTTTGATATATCCTCTCTTTTGACCCTTAATTGATGATACCCTGAACAAAGATCAATCTTGGAAAAGTATTGAGCTCCGCGTAGTTGGTCAAATAAGTCATCAATGCGTGGGAGAGGATATTTTTTCTTGATAGTGATCTTGTTATGTTCTCGATAATCAATGTAGAGTCTCATTGATCCATATTTCTTCTTAACAAACAGAACAGGTGCTCCCCAAGGTGACACACTAGGGCGTATGAACCCCTTATCAGGATTCTCTTGGAGTTGCTTCTTCAATTCCTGCAACTCAATTGGGGCCATTCTATAAGGTGTCTTTAAAATAGGCAATGCACCCGGTACGAGTTCTATCGAAAACTCAACTTCATGATTCGGTGGAAGACCTGGTAATTCCTCCGGAAAGACATCATCAAACTCCCGTACAATGGGCATATTATTAATCGTGAGTTTCTCACCAACCATTTGAGATAAATAACCTTCATTTAGTGGAATCAATACCCCAAAAATGGAAGAAATTTCCACTGGAAGGTTATGTTCATCCTTGCATCGATAGACGATCATAGATTGATCTGGAATATGAAATGTGACTTCCCTTATTTGGCAATTTATATGAGCTCCATGTAGAGAAAGTAAATCCATGCCAAGAATCACATCAAATTCCACTATAGGAAGGATCACACGATTTACAGGAAGCACTTTCCCACAAACTTCGATCAGATAAGAATTTTAAACTTTTGATGCGACTGTTGTGCCATTAAGTGTTGTCACAGCTAACTCAACATCTAATTGTTGAGGTAATACGGTGATACCCTTAGAAAATTATTCAGAAATAAAGGAGTGGGTGGATCCAGAATCAAATAAAACATTTGCTACTTTAGAGTGGATGGTAAGTGTACCTTTCACCACATCGTTATCGTACTCCCCATCGCTGATAGAAATTGCATGTGACTTTCCGTTGTCTTTAGCCTTAAGAGTTTTTTGACGTCGACCATCATCATGAACCCTTGGATTAGGTCATTTATTGGCATAATGTCCCATCTCCTTGCACTTGAAACATTGAAGTGTATTAGTTTCATTCTGTGCATCCCTTTGTTTGCATCATTAGACATCTTCTTCCCATCATTACGGCATTCAAATGCCCGATGACCTTCCTTTACACATTTGAAACATTTACTTTCCCCTTTAAGACAACTCCCTCCATGTTTCTTTCCACAATTTGAGCATAAGGGAAATCTTATCTTCTTTTCAGTGTGCTCTTTAGATTTTCCTTTGAATTCCATTTTCCTCTTCTTATCAAACCCATATGACTAATGGGTTACTCTAATCTCCATCTCAACTTTGAGAGCACATCAAACGATTTCCTTGTAGATATTGAATTCCCTTATGACTAAGTCCCTTCGAAGACTTGGTTTTGAGCCACTAAAGAATCAATCGATCTTACTCTCAGGTTGGATAATAATACCAGAAGCGTACCTTGAAAGTCTTGTAAAATTTGATTCATAGGTACCAACAGATTCATCATCCTTTTGCTTCAGTTCAAGAAACTCTTTCTCCATCTTTGTTCAGAGAATACGAGGGAAGTACTTAGTAAAAAATGAGTTCTTGAACTCGTCCCATTCCATAGACTCAATTTCATCCCTTTGCCTCATATTCTTAATAAGATTCCACCATTGATCAGCATCACCTTCCAAACGATACACTGCTAAGATGACTTTATCATGTTTAGAACATTGAAGAACTAAAAAATATCTTTTCCGTAGTACTAATCCATTGTTCAGCAACTAATGGATCAGTAGACCCGCTGAAAGAAGGTGGACGCTGTCTCATGAAGGATTCAACAGAATTTTACTCCTTCCTTTGCTCGTTTGGAATTCCTACATGATTTATAGCTTGAGAAATTTGTGTGAGCATGGCTACAAGATTTTTCACTCCATCTCCCATAACGTTTGGTTTCTCAGGGGGACAATCATTGCATTGCCCATTGCATTCCGCATTAACATGGTTCCTTCGGGTTCCATCCATTGACTAAAACGAAGAAGAATAGTGTGAGAAACACTAGTTATAATAGGAAAACCACATAATCAAGAATAAGATTTCACACTTAAGGTCTTATCCTAGGTTATTCATGGCCATTTCTAAAACACTAAGATTGTGTTCTATGCTTAGACTTATCCTTAGGGTTCTTACTAAGGCTTTCACATCCTAGTTTCCAAAGGTTGACTATACCTTTCCTCTGATACCAACTATAACGACCCATACTTTACATACATTGTTATTACTTTAGAATTGAATCACACTTATTACAACATATAACAAAACCAAGAAAGGACTGTATAGGTATAGTGTCTTTAGAAACTGGGAAACATAAACAACTGGTTCATAAAGCATCTACTTTGCCTCCCATTTATTTCATCATATCTAGAGTCCCTTTTTGGCATATTCTACTTAATAACATTCTTCCTGGCCTGGGGAAATAAAACATACAAAATTTTGAGCTCAAATTCTCAGTAAGGGTAAACAAAAGAAATATCAATCACATCATATACATAAGCACATAACTTTTGGAAATATTAACCTGCAAAAGAGATCATAATTTCATAACATGGGGTAAATCATAGTAGTGAAATGTAATCCCAATAATCATAACTTAAAACATGAAACTTTGTGGCATACACACATAATCATAGAGAATCATTTCTTATTAGTCAAGACTCATTGCCAAGAGTATCTTAGTGGACAAAGTCCATTTCTGAACCGAGTTACCCTCATTTCAATCGTGCTTCACTGAACCGGTATAACCTACCGTTCCAGCCATGTCTATCTCATGAGATATAAAATCTTTACCCAATGCATTGGAGGGAGATATAGGTCCCACCCATCTCATAATGATACCATTCTTATGTATTCCATAAAATCATAAACCATACATCATAGCATAACCCATGTAACAAAAATGGGAATCTTAAACATCGTGACATCATAAAACAATTCATATAAGATAAAGGGATTCATAAAAATATAATTCCATCACAACATAATCAAATCAATGTAATAATATGGATAGAAATAGAACCCTTTATTATCTTAGATGGAAAATGTTTTTGACAAAACTCTTGTACTCCATTCTTGAGGAAAATATCCTTTCTACTTCAAAAACATTTTCCTTTCTTAACATGTCAAAAAATTTTAAACTAACAGAAGTTGATTAAAAATAAACTTTAAAACTTTTAAAGGAATATTCTTGGAAATAATGTTTTAAAAATCCATTCATGCCGTATAAGTTAAAAAAACATTCTTCTCGTACTTTTGTCGGAAAAGTAAAAAAGTACCTCGTATGAACAACGACAAAAGATTCCTTTTATATCTTTTACTAAAAACTCAACTAAGAGTAAAATTGGATTTAAAAAATGGTAGGTGGATGGAAACAATATTACATATTGAGGAATCATGGATGTGGATGATAAAATACACCCCAGTAAATACTAAAGTATAAACAACCTCGGATAAAAATGAGATTGTGATATTTCCCTTACCTTAGGTCCGATAAGATTTATACGTGTCCGAACCTCCTGTATAATGATTTAAATAATGTTATTGACTTATTACAGAATCATAATTATTTTTATGATATCATATATGGTCATATTCTTAGCTTCTTATTAGTAATATTTCATTACTACTTGTTATTCGGGTGTTTATTACTTTTTGTTCTTATGCATGTCTTGTCGAATAAATTCTTATTTTTCATTTTATTTTATAGATACCTCATTTTTAGAATGGTATTAATGTAATATATATCATATTTATTCATTAAATTCATTTATATAATTATTATTCAATGAAAATCATGTAGAACGAGTCGCGTCACATCGTGGAGACGGTATTCCGTACGTACGCACGAGCGATGACATCGTTCCCATGATCGTGGAATTGTATTGGAGTGTATGTATACTATTTCAGAATCAATATCACTTTACAGTAGTCATATATAGTCATTATTTACACCATTATACCCATCCAAGTAAGGTGGTGGTGGAAAATAGATTACACCACGGCGTGGAGACGGTATTCCGTACGTACGCACGCGCGGTGATTTCTTTTTCCGTAGGATGGATAGATTGTGAAATAGGGTTGTTTCATACTTATAATAACATATCAGTATATTAGTGAAACTTATTTTATTACTTCATAATGAAACAACTAATTAAGAAGAAGTGGAAGAAATAATAAAGATGAAAGAATCGGTAACGGACATTACCTCTTCTTTGATGTTCTTCTTTGAGACCTCCTTTTAGGGCAATAAAATTGGTCTTTGAAGAAGACCAGGACCACTAGGATGTCTCTAGGGAAGTGGAGAGGAGAAGGTGGCAGGGGTTGGCCGAGCTTGAAGGCTCAAAGTGGTGTGAGGAAGAGAGGGAGGAGGTGCCCTTTTATAAGGGAGGAGAGGGGCACCTTTAGAATAACTAAAAATATTATTTTATTATAAAGTCAATTTCAGTTTTAAATAGCTCCAAATTGATTTATTCCGAAGCTAAGGTGGTGATGGGTCTAAATCCTCTAATCCAATAGAATTTAGAAAAGTTTAGGTTCCTATTTTAACCTTATCATTTAGATTTAACATTAAGTTAAATAACTTTACTTTTACTGTGTCTTCTTTTGTTCTTATACTATAAGGTTAATAAACATACAATAAGCAGACAAACGAACCCCAAGTTGTTTATTATTAATATATATAACCATATCTAAGTCATTTGGCCGAACCTTAGATTTTTAGGAATTAAATTAGAATTACTAATATAATATTTGTTTTAAAAACTATTTTATGTCAATTTTGACACTATTTAGTAATTGATTTTTGTGAAAATAATAACAGAATTATTAGTTAGAAAAAAGTTAATTAAATCAATATTAACATGTCATATTAGTCTAGAAAATTATTGGAATTCATAAAAAGTCTCAAATTACATTTATTTTGGTGTTTATAACATCAATTATGTCAATATTTCATTAATAAGATAATTACTGCATCATCTTTGTGTCGTAAATAAATTAAATTATTTAATGTCCAAAAATTACAAATAAAATACCATTATGTAGTAAATGTTTTTAGATTTCTAATTAATATTTATAGTCGAATTTATCTTATGTATAACCCCATATTAAAAATTATTTTCTTCTTAAATTTTTGATTTTAACTATTTTAACCCTTCTTTAAATAAACTAATAATAAATGTCCTAATCTAATCCATGTGGGCCTAAATGGTCATATTTTATTCCTAATGTTGTTTTTGGTCGAATTACACTTTTCCAATAGAATTAATACATGTGTTAGGGTAATAATAATATCATTTTTACCCTTAATTACCCAATTTACTTTTAACCGAGGTAAAAAAAAGTAAAAAGTTACTATTCATAAAAAATATATTTCCATCTCATTGAACCACATTTTACTTACTGACATCAACCATGTCTCTCTGATTTTTGAAATTCCACTCATAGAAGCGGTAAAATTTAGTTTTATGAAAAATTCAGTTTTTTAACTACCACTTAGTGGTTTCACTATTCATCAAAAATTGAAAGTTTTCAGAAAAATACCAAAATTTCACCCTAGGCTAATTTCGATATTCCGAATCCAAAAATGAAGTCAATTTTGAAAAATAAAATTTATAAAATTTCAAAAAGTGGTTATTACTATTCATAACTGCTAGTTTTAATAATATTTTAATTGCATATCATTGTTTAGTGAAACTCGGTATTGCGTACGACGCAAGCTATCGAGAAAGGTTGTGATTTCGTGTAAATCAAGCCAAGAAAGTGTTGTGTAGAAAAAGATTCCTTTGATGATTTATATAACATAAAAGTCTCGGGTGTTACAGGGATGGCACCATATAAGGCATTTTACGACCAACCTTGCAGATCACTGTTATGCTGGACAAACCCTGGGGAGTCAGCACTTGTGGAATTGGAGATGGTCCAGGCCACGACAGAGAAGGTCCAGGTCATCCAGGAGCGGATGAGGACAGCTTAGAGCTGGCAGAAGTCTTATGCTGACAGGAGGGGGAGGCCACTAGAGTTCGAGGATGGTGGCCACATCTTCATGCGGGTCTCACCTCGACGGGGATTACAAAGATTTGGCCAAGGCGGAAAGTTGTCTCCTTGCTTCAGCGGACCATTCCAGGTCCTTAGCAGGATTGAAGAGGTGGATTATCACCTGGCTCTACCCCCTCAGTTGCACCGGGTGCACGATGTATTTCACATATCTCAGCTGAGGAGATACGTGCACAACCCGACGCATATCATCGACCATAGAGAGCTGGACATCGATGATGGGGAGACTTTTGCCGAGGTCCCGGTGAATATCGAGGATCGATAGGAGCGGGTCCTACGTGGACGGTCGATTCCTCTCATATGAATCAGGTGGCAGCACGAGAACTTTCAGGAGAGAACTTGGGAGCGGGAGGGTCAGATGCGTGCACAGTACCCACATTTGTTTCCCTAAATATGATGTATCTTTACGGGGACATAAATACCTGATGTGGGAGTAATGTAAAGACCCGTAAAATTCAAGGTAACTTTTTTTCTTAATTTTCTTTGGGATTTAACAAGAACATAGTTTCTCACGGCACCTGATTTTGAGGCCCGGTGATCCCGGAATAATTTCCCGAAGTTTAGCTTGGGTACGTTCAGGGAACGAACGAGCGGGACTTCTTGACTTTTGAACCGGTGCTCGGAATCGAAATATGAGGGCACCGATAAAACCGTAGAGCCGGTAATTGCTTAAGAACACATTTTCTGGAGTTGCGTTTGCTCAGGATAGGTTTTTAAAAATTTTGGTTTAAGTAGAGAATAAAATAAAATTGGTGCAACCAATTTTATTTTTGTCTAATGTAGTTTAACCTAAGCTAAGTGGTTGGAGTGGGACCCACTATATCCTATGTAAAGACCTGAAAAATTATCTAGGAGTGGATGAGGACAGCTCAGAGCCGGCAGAAGTCTTATGCTGACAGGAGGCGGAGGCCACTGGAGTTCGAGGATGGCGACCATGTCTTCTTGCGGGTCTCAGCTCGACGTGGTATACAGAGATTTGGCCGAGGCGGCAAGTTGTCTCCACGCTTCATCGAACCATTCCAGGTCCTCAGTAGGATTGGCGAGGTGACTTATCGCCTGGCTCTACCACCTCAGTTGCACCGAGTGCACGACGTCTTCCACGTATCTCAGCTGAGGAGATGCGTGCACGACCCAGCGCATATCATTGACCATGGGGATCTGGTCATTGATGATGGGGCGACTTTTGTGGGGGTTAGTTACCTATCGATCCTGTGTGGGTCAGATCCTTTGAGGGTCATTGCGGGGGTTAGTTACCTATCGATCCTGTGTGGGTCAGATCCATTGTGGGTCATTACGGGGGTTAGTACCTATCGATCCTTTTTGGGTCCGATGGCTTAGATGAATCAGTGTCTATATCTGATCATCTCTATCGTCATACGAAGAAGAATACCTGTGTGAGATGAATCTTGACTTTCAATCCTTATCTTCGATAATATTGACTTGATATCCTGTGTGGATTATGTTATGCTTTCCTATGTGGATTGGATTGTGATTTCCTATGTGGACTGGGATGTACTTTTGATCAGATATTGGAGCCAAATGAGAATTGATGACTTAGGTGTATGTATGGGCATATACCTAAGTGGTGATGGATGATACTTCGTGATTGTATCTTCCTTTGTGGATTATCCTTTGTGGATTCTGGGAGGCCTTCAGGGGTCTTGAGGTCCCTAATGAGTAGCTTATACTCACCCCTGTATGGGCTATGCCCGCACTACATTGTGTTGGTTGCAGGCGACGGACAGCATTGATCGCAGTTGAGGCTTGCAGAGCAGGTCGGTACCCGATGGTGGACCACTGGATGGGACGTACTCAGAGTGGATGGCTGGACCTGAGGAGCTATGGAGGCTATCTGTACTCACCCTTTAGGTGGGACTTTCAGTGGACGGCTCGAGGCTGCGGCTTTACTTTCAGTTGATGTTTTCCCTTTCCAGTTGTACTTTACTTTCAGTTTGGGTTTGTATACTGGCCCACTTACTTTTCCGCACTTACTGTTGTACCCAGTTTTACTTAGTGTTTACTTCTACTTCTTTCTTGCTCTGTGGTGTTTGTTTACCTTACAAAGGCAATGCCTTCCATTTCTACCGGGAATTATGCCTTAGTGCTAGTCGCCAGCCCCTGTCCTATGGAAGGCGGGCTTGGCGTAGTCACGGCACGGGCCCCAAGGATGGTTCGTGACATCCTACTCCACTAGGTAGGATATTATTGGGGTGGGGGCCACACAATCCCCACCCTTACATATTCCTTAACTCCCATTTAGTTTGTAACTCACCCGCACCTCCCTTTAGATGAATTCAAATCTTATATTAATTCTTGATTTCAATTTGAATTTCAAAAAATTATGGCATGAGTAATAAAATAAGGCAACGCTTATTTTATTATTGTTGTTTGGTTGTGCGAGAGGATTTTGGAGAGGATTTTCTCCAACTCTTAAAGAACATATTCTTCCTCTTCGAAGAACGCGAAGAACACCGAACCTTCGACGAAGAACTCCATCACCGCAAAGGGGAGTTCGTCGTATCGCCTTCTTCCCTCTCTGTAGCCGGTGAGAGACACCATCCTCAGAGATCGACGATGCGATGCCGACGATCCTCCTTCTGCGACGCCATCTTCCATGACGTCCCTTCTCTGCGACGAATCAACAATGCTTGAGGTAGGGGTTAATTTTTTTGTGTTCGTGAATACTTTCATCGTCGTTCATCGTTTTCAAATTGGGCCGCCTGTTATCACAATAACGGGAGGTGGTCGGACCGCACGAACATGGCCGACCATCCTCTCCCCTTGATTGTTTGAACATGTTGCGGCACGAGCAAAGGCAGTGTGGTGTCGTTTCATCACGCTGGAACAATGAAGGATGGGAGAAAAAGAACGGCGTATTCGCGCCACGCCATTGAAGTCGAACAAAGGCACGGCGCCGTCACGCCGTGCCGATCGAACAATGCCGCGACCAATAGCAGTGGTGGTGCGGGGAGAGGCAGTCGGAACCACCGGCCACCGGAGTAGGAGAGAAGGACCGCGGCGGTCCCGCAGCGCCAATAACCGGCCGGCCGAACCAAGCCAGCCGTTTCATGGGGAGACCGGGGGTTCGTAATCCCGGATGGAACAACGAGTGGACCCCACGTGGGGGTCGTGGCTCTTCAATCAGGGGAGGCAGTGCCCTCCCCCCCCCACCTTTCGCTCGGCCGTTTCGGCCGAGCCGCCTGGTCACGTGAGCGCCACCCCAGCGCCTGGCCAGTCGGCCCGCCCAGGCCATGCCGGGCCGCGCCCAAAAGGGACGGACCCGGGTCGGGTCGACTCGGTTCGGGCCGTACCAGGGGGTCTCGAGTCGGGTCGGTCCGGAACCAAAACCCCCCATTTTCAGACCTCTTTCGGTCTTTAGCCCATAACATGGGATACGTACCTCCGATCGACGCACTGTCAGCTGCGATGGGATCCTTGGATCGAGACGGTTGTTTCGGTATATTACACTCAAGGTTTCGGAGAACATTGGGTTTGTCCGGGTTGGTTCGAACACGAAACCAATCGGGCCTTCGGATAGGAAATGCTTATAACTTGGGCTCCGGACGTCCGATTGACATGCCGTCAACTTTGATGGATTCCTCTTAGTGAGACGGACCTTTTGGCGTACTCTGCTTGATGTTTTGACGCAGTTGGAGTATGGTCGGGTTGGTTTTGACATAAAAACCAACGAGGCCCCTGGGACGAAAAAGCCAACAACTCTCAGACCGGGCGCCCGATTGACGTGCCGTCTGTGATGTTGACTTCATGTTGACAATACGGAACTTTTGGATACATCAACTCCGGACTTCGTGTCAGTTGATGTATCAGCCCCTCGGCTCGTGGAGCGGACCCTCCTCGAACGATCTTGTTGTGTGCGGGAACCCTAGAGCTGGATGCGACCGCGACGACGATGATGACTATACATAAATCCTCCATGGGTTCGACAGCGATATCTACTATACTCAGTGATCCTATGTGGATCAGTGCTACTGATCCTGTGTGGGTCAGATCCTATGTGGGTGATTGCGGGGTTAGTACCTTTCGATCATGTGTGGGTCTGACGGCTTAGATGAATCAGTGGCTACATCTGATCATCTCTATCGTCTTACGAAGAAGTATACATGTGTGAGTTGAGTCTTGACTTTCAGTCTTTATCTTAGATAAGACGGACTTGATATCCTGTGTGGATTACGATATTCTATCCTGTGTGGATTGGGTTGTGAATTCCTATGTGGAACGGGTTACATTTTCCTATGTGGACTGGGTTTTACTTTGGCTCAGATGTTGGAGCTGATCTAGAATTGATGACTTAGGTACATGTATGGGCGTATACCTAAGTAGTGTCGGATGTTACTTTGTGATTGTATCTTTCCTTTGTGGATTATCCTTTGTGGATTCTAGGAGACCTTCAGGGGACTCGAGGTCCCTACTGAGTAGCGTATACTCACCCCTGCATGGGCTATGCCCGCACTACGTTGTGTTGGATGCAGACGATGGACATCGCTGATCGTGGCTGAGGCTTGTGGAGCGAGTCGGTACCTGGAGGTGGACCACTGGGCGGGACGTACACGGAGTGGACGGCTGGACCCGTAGAGCTGTGGAGACTATCTGTACCCACACTTCTGGTGGGACTTCCAGTGGATGGCTCGACGTTGCGACTTTACTTTCGAGTTTCTATACTTTCTTTCCATTTGTACTTTACTTTTAGTTTGGGTTTGTATTCTGGCCCACTTACTTTTCCGAACTTACTATTGTACCCAGTTTTACTTAGTGTTTACTTCTTCTTGCTTACTCTATGGTGTTTGTTTACTTTACAAAGGCAATGAATTTCCCTTTTTGTTGGGATTTAAGCCTTGGTGCTAGTAGCCAGCCCCTGTTCTATGGGAGGCGGGCACGGGGTAGCCACAACACGTGCCCCGAGGATGGGTCGTGACATGTCTATAGTAACTCACGTCTTGAATTTCTTTCATGTCAGGAATTAGTTCTACAACCAGGTCCTATCCCACTACTACCTTATTTTCTAAAAATAAAACCCACCAACCTCAAGGGATGATTATTAGGGATTAAAAAAATAGAAATATAATGAGGTTTCAACCAAATTTAAAATAATTTTTACCTATATGAGAATTCAGGGCATTAAAACCTCATGATCTATAATCAAATCATCCCTGAGTTACCCTTCTAAGGGTTGAAAAATCTCGTCTAAGAAATGTTTCAGCTATTGATCATGTACATCATCCTCTCTTTCCTAGGTATCTTCATAGAAAACATTGTTCTTCCATATCACCTATAAAAGAATAAACGACCTACCTTGTAGAACCTTCATTCTCTAATCAATGATACATACCAGATTATTCACAAAAGATGCATTTTTTCTCCAACTCTATATTCTCCTGATCAAAAAAATAATAGGGGTAAAAATAATAATGAAAAAGTTGTAATACATCTAACAAATTGTGCATGGCCCAATACCTCTAAGTTAAAGATAACTAATAGGCTACAAGCCTAACTCATTTCAAGATCTCAAAAGGCCCTACATTACAATGTAAAAATTTTACATGTCTCTAAATCTTTCTATGAACCCATCTAGGAGAAACTCATAGAAAGACTCTTTGTCCCACTTAAAAATATAGAGGTTGATGGTGATGATCGATATAACTATTCTACTAAGACTAAGTTCTAACAATATGCTTCTGAATAAGTTGTAGCTACTCTAGAGTCTCCTAAATGAGTTGAGGTCCCAGTAGCATTTCCTCACCTACCTCCAGCTAGCATAGGGGTTATTGGAATGGACTACCATATAGGGCCTCTTTGGGAGACATCATAATAGTTTCCAAAAATCTATTATTGTAGAAAAACTTAATGAGAGGAAGTTTCTTCTCCCAAGAACATTCAAAATCTTGGACACATTCCCTAAGAATGTCTTCTAACACCCATATCATATAATTGAAATGACCATCAGTTTGAGGGTGGTATGTTTTACTCACATGAACCTATAAACCCAGCACTTTATGTAACCCCTACCAGAACTATGACATAAAACAAGAATCCTTATCTGATATGATAGAACTAGAAAAACCATGAAATTGTATTATCTCCCAAAGGAAAAGCCTCCAAGTATCATCTATTGAAAAGGCCTCATTAATTGGTAGAAAGCGTGTTATCTTGGTCAACATGTCACTGATCACCCATACAAAAAAAGTTTCCTTGAGAGGATCATGGAAATCCTATTACAAAATCCAGGGTAACTTCATCCCATTTCTGCTAAATAATGGACAATGGCAGTAAAATTTTATCCGGTCACTGGTTCCTCTCCTGGAAATATCTCGATGATGAACTCTACCTCTCTCATAAGAGGTAATACAAATAATTCATCTAGGAAAATTTCCCTGCACCAATCCACTATGGAAGGGAACTCCAAACTTCTCAAACCCTAACCACTCATAAAGAGACTAGAAATATGTGATGTCACTCCACCCATCCCACGAAGCTCAGGTCTCTCTTGACTGATCAGGACATAAAATTCACCATTATGAATAGAAGTACCACCCTCAGGTGATGTGAAAGGTGCCCTTTGATGATGGAAATAAAAAATATCATGATAAGTCATTAACCAGTACATCCTAAGTATGATATCAAAACCCATAATTTTTTGCACAAGAAGATTTGTTATAGATATATAATCACCTATCTTAAGGGGGTCCCTTACATTGATGTTAACTCTCAGTATAGATTCCTAATGTTGTGTCTATTTTCATCACACTATAGAAGTACTTTATTTCTAAGACCAAGCATTCCATTATTTATATAGATCTAAAATAATGAGAAGCTCCTATATTGAATAAGGAAGAAGTTGAAATAGAGGATACAAGAATAGTACCTCAAATTGTAGAAGGCCCCAGACTCTGCTTCTATGGAGTAGGCTATAATACATACATATGTCCAGATCTGTGGCCCTAAGATTCAGCCTAACTAAAAAAGGTGTGTGCACTTTATCAGCCTTATACCTCTAATTTTTTCATAACTCATCCATTTCCACCACCTCATCCTAATTATCCAGTAGTATCCTAGATCCCATTATAAGGTGGAGCTACTGATCCTACACATGAATGTAGAGTTGGTGTAGATATCTTCTCAATGGGTACTAGATAAAAAGTTCAACAAAATGTTGAAGGATCACTGTCCTACCACAATCTTGGCACTCAGCTGGGTCCTTCATACATTGGGGATTCTTATATTTAGCCCTACCACACTGGTGACACACCACATAGCTGTCATGGTGTGTCATCTGGAAAGTGCTACCCCTATTACCAAACTCAAAATGATGTTTCCTACTACTATAAAAAATGTCTCCCCATCTCAATGTTGAACCACCCAAGCACACACTACTAGCCACCCTTAGGTTCTGCTCAGGAATTAGAGTCTGGTTCACTGTCTCTAAAATAGTGGTCAGCCAAAAGACATTCACTGATGATCAGATAGAGTACATAATCTCATCCTCAAATCATCTCATTGTCATTAACTCATCATTAGTAAGGGTTGGTGTGAAGCACTAAATTTAAATGAAATGAGATGAACACTCCATAAAATACATATCATCCTGTTATAGGTTAAAAATTCTCGAGCGAGGTCCACTCTCAACATATGTGGAAAGTAGTAGTCATAGAAGGAAATCTAGAAATATTCCCATACCTTACCCTGATGACATCCATCCTAGGTGATAACATCCCACCAATTCTTACCAGAATCACGTAACATATAATTCATGAGCTTAAGCCTCTTCTTTGGAGGTGTCTACAAATTCTCGAAGATCAAAAACATGGCCTCTAGAATTAACTCATCAGCCTAAGGACCTCTATACATTGAGAATTTGGGAGGATAATACAACTATAATTCTCACATCAACTCTGAAATATAAGGGGAAGGTCACGAAACTCCATATAGAGACTTCATGAAGTGTTGGAATCTCTCTTTGAACAAAGTATCGATACCCATGTTAGGAATAATAGGAAGTCCATTAGGTGGCACAATGGGAGGAAACACTAGTGACTCAGTGCACACCACCTTCATAGCATGATCATCACCACCTTCCTGGAGAACTTTTCTAGAAATTCATGGTGTCATAGAACTAAAATAACTAAACGCATGCTTCATATAATATTTAACAATAGATAGGATCAATGATAACAAAAAAATGATAGGTTCAAATCCTTTTTATAAGAAAGTAACACCTCTCTATCAACTCTTAAATCCATGACTAGGTGATAATAAAGGTCACATAAGTCACAAGATACATAGCCTACTACCCACTACTAAGGTTAGTTCAAGGTCTGGGTTTTTGGAATATAGAGTTTCAATTGGATGTTGTAGGGTAAAAAACCTTTAATTTTCAATTTTCATCCCCATTTAGTGTAATTATTTATTTTCAAATTTTAAAATTCATTTATGTTCATACTCTTGTATATATCATGGTTTAGTTAGATGAATCTCCAATCCCAATTTATAAATAATCATAATCCTTAAAAATTTCAATTGGCATGTCATGTAACTATGACATGGTCCTTAAATTTGGTATCAAGATGTTATAGGTCATTTAAAATTATTTGATTAAACGAATCACCATTACAAATTTATATAAGTACATTGTTCATAAATAACCATTCGTATTCATGTAATCAAATCAACTAATGGTTTAGCCCATGGAACCAGTGGTCCATGACTTAAAGATGGTGTAATTGGTTAATTAAGATGTCATAATCAATATATAAAGGAAAACAACATTTATATTTATATATAAACATTATTTAATAGAATTATTCTACTCCTAAAAGAAATGTTAGAACATTACCAATACATAATATTTAAGGAACAAATAACATACAGCAGGAAAAATAGGAAATGAGAGAAATGATATATACCTATATGGAATGGCATAATGCATTACATGTAAATTCTAAAGTGACTATAAAATTCATAATATGATGCCTTCCTACTGTACCAATACAAGAAAAAAATAAGGTCATGATAATAATATCAATAACAATAACCCCATAAAACATGGGTTTCACCCAATAGTGAAATCAGTAGAACTATAATCGATGTAAATGAATAAAAACAATATCCCAACCCATGTAATTTGGTTTTCCCCTATATATGGGTAAGATACTCCCAAAAAAGAATCATTTCCAAATTTTGACATGTTCTTGGTCGCACTTCTAATACGCAAATAGTAATAAAAAAGTAATAAGGGGTTTTAATAATACTTTTTGGTGTCTCATACTTGGTTCACTCATAAGTAACTGAACCTGGTCAACCACATGACCTATAATGAACCTCCCTGTATTCCAGAGGCTACCAAATAGTATAAGGGATCTATGCCGGAATAGTGGGGAGACTATACACCCACTATCATAGTGTAGCATAGTGGTATAAAATAATAGTAAATAGAAAAAAATAGTTATAAAAATCATGAGTGTAATAATAATAAATCATATAAATGTAATCATCAAGAATATGCTAAATCAATTTCATACACAAAAACTATTATCATTTCATGGAACTAATAAAAAGTAAATACGCGTGGGATAAATTGGTACATACATATGTAACATGTTATATAAAAATAAAAAAGGCTAAAAACTGCCTCAACCAACATCACGAGAGAAGTATCGATCCTATGATCTCGTACTCCATCCTAGGATTGTAAGTCAAATATCCAAAGCTAGGTACTTCCCTTCATCCCTACTTTAATACTTGAGTTATATTTGGGTACCTACTAATGGCATGTACAGGTTGTGAGATATAATCATTAGGACACCACAAACAGTATCTAAAATTATCAAGACATTGCATATAGGATAAGAAATGTGTTGGTAACAATGAATGTAATATAGTAAATAAACCAATCAATCATATCGGACTAGGTTCTTCATGGGTAACCCGACTGACACTACCTGCTTTGGCCTAAGCTGGATGTATCTGAACAGATGTCACTATACATATACATTCATATATATATATATATAAAGGTATGTATGTATATGATTTATATACATATAAAAATATATGTTCATATTAATAGATATACAGAAATAGTCTGGACCTAATGCATAAGCATAAGGAATCCGTCTTTACATAGGATGGGTTTCACAACCCTCATGGCATTAGAGTATAGTGATATAACTGATCTGTCATAAAATACCAAAATAAATAATGGAATAAACCCAGGTATGTTAATTTTCTTAGTGAATTCATCCATAGTTTTAAATTAATTAGCATCATAAGCTCATCCATGGAATTCTTTATAGGGAAACCAAGTATCTGTCCAGGTACACTAATAAACCCATCATCATAGGACTCCATCCAAGGATTCCATATAAGGACCAATGTATCAATCATGGAATGGTTTAAATCACTTCACTCTGAGTCCTTCCATGGTATACCAGATAAGGAACCAGGTGTTTCTCATTTCATGCTATGGAAAAAATTCCTACAGAGCATGACTAAGGTAACCCATTAGGGAACCAGGTATCACTCATGGGAAGCATAAAGTCATACACCCAATGATCCCATCGACGGTGTCTTATAAAGAACTCATGTATCACTCCTAGAATTCTATAATCAATTAAAACCTTCATTTGTTTAGCTCAATGAGCCTTTCCATAGTTTCCTAAATCAGGACCCTTGTCTCACTATCAGCTTAGTCTAAAGGAAGGTTTATATCTAGCATTAACTCATGCCATTAAAAAATAATTTTTAATCATATTTTCCACATCATTAAATGTGGATAATTAAACTACAATAAGAGGAGTAAGTTTCTATACATACGGACCACCATTTTCTCTTGGTTCATTTCAAAACATGCTACTATTAAAAGGAGAAATTAAATATACCTTCAATAGCGTAGTTCAAAATAATTTCAAAAGCATGAGGATCCTAGGCCTTTAATAAAGGCACACCCTTAGGGTGGATCATGTTGATGTTGTCAACCTACAACGTTTTTTGCGAGTTTCTAGGACTATAATAAGCATGGCGCATCTATTTCTTAAATTAATTAAGTATTTAGGAGGCTCCACTTAGAAGGTCTTGTGTGCAGCATAGGGGCTCACCACATAAAACATCAATATTTTTGGAAAATAACTAAACCACCTACCTTAGGTTCATATAAATATTCTCTTTTGTTTTCATATTTTACATAAATATTGAATGGATGAAATCAGAAAAAAGGATAATTCTCTCAAAATAAGGTGTATTTGATCTCACTAAAATAGAACTAATGATGGACAGATAAACCAAGAAAATAAGGAAGAGGAATTATTCTCTTACCGATACATATCCAATGCAACCAATGGTTAAGGAATAAGAGCTCATATGTGAGAAAAGTGTCAAAGACTAGGTATAGGCATGGAAGGATCTCTTCATGTGGTTACTCTAAGAAAAAATAGGGGATATGTTAAAATGAGGGGTCTTGTCCCATTTTAAAAAACTATTCATAGCATATTCATGATGTGAAT
Organism: Viscum album; assembly: GCA_963277665.1. Classification (NCBI taxonomy): domain Eukaryota; kingdom Viridiplantae; phylum Streptophyta; class Magnoliopsida; order Santalales; family Viscaceae; genus Viscum; species Viscum album. The sequence goes on along the minus strand of OY728136.1, from coordinate 1,830,059,534 downwards.
GGAATTCACATCATGAATTCCTTGGGTTTCCATTTTATTCTTGGGAAACCCATTTCACATCATGAATAGGATTCATGTGTCCATTGAATTCACATCATGTAATCAAAATCATGGGTTCTGGCCAGAGAAATTCACATAGTGAATTGGTTCTACATCCAAGCTCCATCCCCCATATACCTTCCATTCCAAAAATCAAATCAACTGGATTCTAACCACCATTATTAGGGCTTAATTAAAAAGAAAAACCTAACAATATTTCAACCAAATCTAAAATAATTTTTATCTCACTGAGAAGTCGGTACATTACACAACCCTTGGTATTCTTCCTCTAACTCTTTTGAGAGAGAGATTAGTATGTTGAATAACCCTCTACTAAGGTAAAATATACCATCAGTTTATAGAGGTATGTCTGAGATGCTTTAGAGCCCATCAAGAAAGGGGATAGTGTAACACCTTGACCCAAAAGCATCAGCCTAGGCCATCCGTCAAAATATGATGCTCTTACGCACTTACCCTAATGGTATACAATATGCATAAAACCAAATGGATTGAAGTAGATATTCCCTAAATCCCTTTATCATATGATGTTATTATCTATGTAATATTTTACAACTTAGATGTCATAATTCATTCAAACATGTTACTATATGGCCAATCATAGGGTATAAATAATTGTATCACATTGCATGGTTTTATGCCACTACCCAAGTTAATCATATAATACAACTAATTATATCATAAATCTTCGTCTCTCTAGAGACATCCGAAAAAATTGGAACGATATCATAAATCTTGGAATATGGTGTTTCTACCTATATATTGAATAAGAGTAAAATATTAAGATATGACATTAAAGTGAGATATTCCACCTATGTTATCATTAATAGTCATCACATAAGATGTAAGGAATGGAAGTAGATACATTCATGAAAAGGATTGCGTGAATTGGCCAAATCATTTACTCATGTGATATAATTCATGAGTAAATGTAATCTATCTTGAACAGAATCCTTGAAGGATTTATAATTCTCACTTGCATGTGACTATGTAATATATATACCTTGTTCATTCTCATTCATAACTCTATTGATCTTTATTCTCGATTTCTATTTCCATATTTTCACTAAAAGGTGTAGAACACGGTGGTGAGAAGAGAAGTCCCATCCAAATATCAGGTGATTCATAATTACATGGATACCTATGGAGGTAGTACATCCTTTTTATTCCACTTATGTGATGTTTATCATCCATATATTGTGAAGATTGATGTTTTTTCATCTCATCATGTAAGGTATATGCACCGGTTTCATTATTTCTTCATTATTAATTCTTATGTATTTAATTTATTATAGCTTTGTGATATTGGTTTGGGTTTCATAATTTCTTCTGATTCCTCTAATAAGTGTTATTATAACCTATAAAATTAACAAGTGGAGTCAAATATTTACATGATTTTAGATTTATAAAATCATACTTGAAATGGAAAATATCAATATCGAATTCAATATCGTATACTATTCGAAAATTATTATTCATGGTTTTTCTCTATCTAGTTGAGTCATGTTATATAATATGACGTATTAGAAGTGGAAGATCAATAAAAATCCTATGGATTTTTGTTAGTCATAGAATATGACTCCCAATAATAAAATATGATGATAATAGTAATGCGCCGACCCAAGATTCCCAGAGTTGGTGCATTATTTTAATACATTGGAATGATTACAAGGAATCAAGTCCCAAAAGACCGATCAGTTTAGCAGTCTTAGAAAGTAGATTACATATATTAAATTTTCATTAAAATTTCAAACATAAAACACAACATAGATAGATCTTTGATAATGCCATTATTCCCTTTAGCTTAACCCTGCATATCAATAATAATACAATTCTTGGAATCCTGAGAAAATAAAACATAAGAAAAGGGTGAGCTCAGATGCCCAGTAAGGGTAAATAATTTAGCAGAAGCTATAAACTTTTAAGGAAATATGTGTGATAAAAACAACAGATGTTTTAAATATAAACATGAAAATAATATGGAAAAAATAAATCAAACATTAACATATAAACATGCTCATAGATATTCTACTAGTTGAATAATCACATGTGATAACTAATTTCATTGTGAGGGAATTCCTAATGGCAGACATCATTACCACATAGTTAAGGCCTTGTGCTAAGAATGCAAATAAATTTTTTGTCAAGGCCTTATTCCAAGAAACTAGTTTGTCTCATGAGACCTACCGAGGCATCGAGGAGCTATAGTGGTTTCCACCCATCACTTACTAAGTCCACTACATTCCTAATATGAAAAGTTGAAACATAACATAAACATTAGTATTAAAACTAGCATATGAAATGTCAATACATTAACCATAAACCATTAATGGTATAAAAATAGAACATCCACAGTCAAACATATCATAACACATTCAATAAAATGTGGAAGATTGTATTATAATAAATCAACTTCAAACAATTTTAAAATCCATTAAAGGATGTTGACATATATGAAAATGATCAGTTAAATGCTTTGAGAGAAATACCCCTTTTTCATGAAATCGTTTAAAATTATCACACTTTTTAAAGGTATTCATTTAAAATGGATTTTTTTAATAAAAGTGTCTCATACCAATTTTAAGCATTTTAAAATACTTATCTTTTCAAAACAATCATGTCCATATAAATAATTCATTAAAATTATTTTGAAAACATGGACATTAATTAAAAGTGTTTAGAAAGATGAATCTTTAAAACATTTAAAATGATGATATAGTTAAATATACCCTCCCATAAAACCTTAAAATATTCCTTTTGAATTAATTTTTATATAATATGGGTATCTATGATAAGTATATCCCATAAAATACTTACACATGAACAATCTCGGATTATAATTAGATTGAGGAAATAACCCTTACCCCATTGTAATCAATCGAGTGGAATGATCAATAGTCAATAACCACCAAATGAATCATATAATATCATGAGTATAAATAGATTAATGATAATATATATCAAATGGAAGTACACAATACACCACATGTAATAAATAAGTGGTGAATAGTGGGAATCTCATGGAATTAAAAGTGAGATAAGAAACCCCTTACCTTGCACTTTCCTTCAGTAGAGGGTCTGTTTAACCTTATGTATGGAGATAATAGTATGTTATTAAATTATACCAGAACCATATTAATATTTATGATATCATACATGATTCATTTATGACTTTATACTACCTATTTAATAATAATTTCCATGTTAAATTAAAATTTCGGGTAATAATCGCTTTCTTTATCGTTTGTGTTTTAACTTGTTACTCTTGATAGTATCACTTAGATCAAGATTTATATAATTCTAGAATATAAAACTTGATTTCTATATCATATATATTTAGAATATAAATATTTATAATAGACATATATATGAAAGGAAAAACACCGTTTATGGAGACGGTAGTCCGTACGTACGCATAAACATAGTTTCTGTTTTCATATCGTATTTAACAGAACTAAGTGAATAAGATATATGTAAGTAAATATATATATGTATATATATATATATCCATTATCATTATTATTTCAGATATTACATAATTATTAGTAATATATATTTTTATAATCATCGATGAATGGTGAACGTGGAAATGAATCTCATCGCGTCGTGGAGACGGTAATCCGTATGTACGCACGAGCTACAATGTCATTTCCTTAAAGTTTTGGAATTGGATGGTATATTAATTTTAAGGAGACATTAGAATGTTATTTTCATTATTTATATACATATTACTCATCATTATATCCTTCCAAATAACAAAGTGTTGAATAACAAATTACACCACGACGTGGAGACGGTAAGCCGTACGTACGCGTGCATGGTGACATTATCATTCATAATATGGATAGAATAATGAATATAGTTGTTACATATTTATAATAAAATCACATTATATAGAAGATACTTGAGTTATCATTTTAGGATTGAAACAACAAAGAAATAGTAAGTGGAAGAATAAGAGAACTTGAAAGAGGGTGGTGAAATCATTACCTCTTCTCCAGGTTCTTCCTTTTGATTTGATCAAAAGGGCTCCTTAGATTGACTTTATGACCAAATAAATGACTCTATGATGAATTTAGGATATTTGGGAGGATATTTGGGCATGGGTTGGCCGAGAAAAATTGCTTTTTAGGTGTGAATTTGAGAGAAGGGGAAGTGCTCTTTTATAAGAGGGGTGAGAGGCACCTTAGGAAAAACTTAAAATATTATTTTATAATAAATTAATTTTAGGTTTATAATGGATCCAAAATGAATTCTGTAAATTATAAGGTGGTTATGGGTCAAAAACCACTCAACCAATAGGTTTTATATAGGTTTAAGTCACCATATTAACCATAACTTTTATATTTAACTCTTAGATAAATAGTTTGACATTTACCATGTCTCTTTGTATTTTTATATTATATGGTTAATAAACCAACTATAAAATGCCAATAGAACCCAAATTGGTTCATTAATTTCATATATATTATTATATAATCCTTTTTCCTGATCCGTAGACTTTTATGACTATTATATAAATTAATAATATAATATTTATTTTAAATACAATTTTTTGTCAATTTTGACACAATTTGGTATTGGTTTTTTTGTTGTTAAAATAACAACAGCATGATTACTTCGAAAAAAATTTATCTAACCAACCCTAACATATCATATTAACCTATAAAATTATTTGAATTTATAAAATGTCTCAAATTACATTTCTTTGGATATTTATAATGTCAATTATTTAAATCTCTCATTAATACGGTAATTACTTCATCATCATTGTGTCATAAATAAATTTAATTATTTAATGTATAAAAATTATAAATTAAATTAAATTATGTATGAAATATTTTTATCTTTCTAATGAATATTTATAGTCGAATTTATCTTATGTATAACCCTATATTAAAAATATTTTATTTATTAACCTTTGATTTTTACTCTTTTAAATATTCTTTGAATTAAATAAGAATAAATGTCCTAATCTGATACAAGTGGACCTAAAGGATAATATTTTATTAATAAGGTTGTTTTAGGTATAATTACATTTATCTAATATAATTAAGACATGTTTTAGGGTAATAATAATATCCTTTTTACTCTTAATAACCATATTTACTTTTAACCGTGGTAAATAAAAGTAAAATGTTACTAATCACCAAAAATTATTTTTATCTTATTGAACCACATTTTTCTTACTAATACCAACTATGTCTCTCGGATTTTTGAAATTACACTCACATAAGTGGTAAAATTAAGTTCTATACGAATTTTCAAATTCTCTAAGGAGGTGGGTAAGAGACGATGAAAAGTTCAATAAAATTTTATATATCTAATATTATTAAAAAATGAATCCAATGAATTACATTGAAGATATATAGTTATTATGTATCTATTTTGATATAATTTAAATATAATAAATAATTATTAAAATAAAAAGTCGATTTTAAACAATAACTCAGTGTTTTTCACTATTCATCAAAAATTGAAAGTTTTCAGAAAAATACCAAAAATTCATCCTAAGCTAATTTTGATATTATGAATTCAAAAATGAAGTCTATTTTACCAAATTTTAAACATAGAAGTTTCATTTATTAATTTAAAATTAATTCCCTTTTTCAATACCAAAAGGCGTATTTTTAAGAAACAATAACTATCAAAATATTGACACTTGTTTATGTCCAATTTCAAAGTGAAATTACTTAAAATAACCAGAATTGAATTGAATGATAAAAATATAATCTATTTATACTTAAAAACCATTAAAATTTATAATTTATCACTATAAATTATTTTGATTAAAAAAGTTTTTTCCAGTTAAAATATAATATTTTTCACTATTCACCCAGATATGAAAGTTATCAGAAAAACTCCAAATATTTATTGAAACTAAATTATTATGTCTCAATTTTAAAGAAGAATTTTATTTTTTCAAATTGAATATATAAAAGTTTCAAATATTGGATTTAAAAAGGGTTCACCATTAAAATGTGGTAAAAGTGCATTTTTTGAAAAATACTTCTTTTATATGAAAAAAATGAATTAGTTCTTACATTATGTCTAAGAAACTAATAATATGTATTATAAAATTATAATGATTATATATAGTTCAAAATTCAGTTAATACTATTCATAACTGCTTTTGAACAGCTAGTTTGGCAAGTCATTGTGCGCTTGAACTTGGTGTTTCGTGTAGTGCAAGTTATTGAATTACTTTGAAGAAATAACATACTATGAAATCTTGGGGTGTTACAATAGTTTCACAATGTTTCAAAAAATAGAGCATCAAATCGCTAAGGTGATATCGACCCCTATCATTAAATATGATATGTGATATCATAGGTAATGATTAGGATATAGGTAATAAAATATTTCTAATAGTGAACCATTAGTCTATCATATTTGAATATATGACTGTAAATAATAATGTATGACTGATAGTGCATAAAGTTATAGCCTATCAGTCCTATCCTATGAATTCCCTTGGATCATAAAATATGACTGGGAAGGAAAAATATTTTTCTTGAAATTCAATTTTGAATTGAGTGTTTTAGTTATAATTTATTTATAAATAATGATAAAATTTATTTTGGTGATATTTATTAATTTATAAATTACATAAAAAGTAATTAATTATAAATAGTTTATAATTAATTAATTAATGTTTATGAAACATTTATTATTAAATATTCCTCAAAATTAAATGTGAATGTTAAGAAATATATTCTATCAAAATATAGGGTATGCCATATGACTTAGAAATAAATTTTTTATTTAGAAATCATAAGGGTAATTTTTAGTGTTTATAAATTACAAATAATAAGGCAAAAATATAAAGCATATATTTCAATATTATGAATTATTTAAATTAAAGGCCTTATATGGGATAATATTTAAACCACATAAAAATAATTTTAATTATTGATTTGATCAAGGTTGAAATAATGTTATGTATATAATATTTTTATTTTAAAAAAATTATATAATAGAGATTAGATTCTAAATTGTTTGTAATTTATAGAATATCATATATTTAAAGTAAAGTGTCATATAATGCACTATATAAAGGATTTCATATTCTGAAATGAATATAAAGTGTTTAAATCCAAGATTATGGAATGTCCATAATGAATGGATAATTTATGGAGTGTTTATAATTAGATATTATTTATTAATTGTTCATAAATGTTTATAAAATGTTTAAATTTATAAATTACTCAATTATTTAAAATTTATCCCCATGTTTATTATTCATGTATATAAATTGTTTATATTATCATTATTTTTTTCTTTAGATTAAATGTTAAATTGTTTCCAAGTTATCATACATGAATCTATGAAATTATATGTTAGGTGTGATTAGGAATTTAGTTTCTATTGAACATGACTTTGGTTTTTGAATAAATTTGTTAGGTTGAATGTTTTTATTTAATATAGTTTATACATATTTTTTATTAGAGTTATGATTAATTGAAATATATCTTGAGGGAATTATCCCTAGCTAAAGAGACATTGGGTTGGACCTTCAATACCTTGTTTTAGAATGGTGGGGGTGGATATTTTTGGATTGAGGATTCCTCATATAGATAATATGAATTTTAAATAATTGTAAACCATTACATAAAAATTTCATGTACCTCATACATAGGATTTATTGAGACATGTGAAAATATGTTTATCTTCTATTATTAAATGAGTAACAAAAATTGTGAGTTTTGGAAAGAGTTACGTATCAATATTGTTTGAACATATCAATTTGGTGGAATGAATATTATTCCAAACTAAATCACAAGAAGAATGAATATATCAAGGGAATAGCATGAGATAAGATGGTGATATTAAATCCCATTCAAATACTGAGTGTGGTATTTCTTCAAAGAGGCACTTTTGAAGACCTCAATAATTCAGTATGGTTGTCCCTAATAGTTAGGTACCCATGAATTATCTTATATAATGTACAAAATTTATGAGGTGATGCTAACCAATATGTGACTTATTCTTAGTGTTTTTTTGTGTTACACTTATCTTGTAAACCTTAGTGGTTAAGATTCTAGATTAATAGAATTGGGTTTATTCACTTGATGGATTGGAAAAAAATCACGAGATTATCCAAGGGTTATATATTATGTGATTGAAAATTGTTGTCTACCAGATATAGTCATGTATTATTTACATGATTAACTAGTGTAAGTCATGAGGAAATATAGATATTATCTTGAAAATGGATATGATGTAATTTTTATGGGGTAATCATTTCAGTGGGATACCATTTACTAAAATTACTTATTAAATGGTAATAAAACATGATACTCATCTAGTAAAATCTTATGTTAATGATAATAACACCATAATAATCAAAAATAACTTCCAAAATTATCCTTTAAAGGAGGGGTTTAGTATAAGGAACTCCCATGACTAGTAATGTAAGAAACAATATTAAGGAGATATTCTATGTGTTAGAGAAACCTTCCTGATTAACCAAGGGTTAAAATTATTCAAAAATATATATCAAAATGATTTAGAATCATATAATTATTAAGTTGTGGTATCAATGTAAGTTAATACAAAATAACCTAAGGAATATTAGTCTCTACTCATATACTCAATATGATTGATTATGCTAAAGACATGGAGAGACTAGATATTTCTTATAAGGATTATTAAGCTTATAGAATTCATCCGTTTTTCGTTGATGAAAGTTTTATGATAATATTAATGGGTTTAATAAATTATTACCCTATCCTTCTCATAGTGTTGAGGATATATGATTTGGGCATATTATGTATAGGTTTAGGTGTTGTATCAACATTAAAAGTGGCTAAAAGTTCAAACTATTGAAGGAAAAGTTAATTGGAGAGTCCAGTAGTGTTTCTTAGAGTATCCAATCATGGTTATTGAAACCTTAAAAGGTATAATCAGGAAATAGTAATAATTCCATAATATGGAATTTTCCAAGATACTTTAAGGGGTTTGTGAAACTCCATGGAATGTTCATTATAGGTATTTATGTTATAGATATAAATTATTTGGTTTTTGAGGGTATATGATACTAATTGTATACTGTACATATATTATAAATACACGGGAGTTCAATATTAATGGAATGATTGATAAACATGTTAGTTTGTATTCAATTGTTGAAGAAAGGAGTTGATACATTAAATAGTTTAATGAAAAGAATAAATCAATATCAAATGAGTCTAGGTAAAGGATGTTTATAGGTATCTCATTTCTCTTATATGATAAGAGAATATATTTGAAGAAAAAAAAGATTTTATAAATGATATTAGATAATGAATTCAACTCATATGATTTATGATTCATCGAATTCGATAATATTCTATGAAAAGAATACATGGATAAAAATATTTTATCTAGGATAAAGTGTTTATCCATATTTTCATTAAAATGTGAGGGAGAGTGTTGTCACTACCCATAAGGGACATATTTTGAGGATGAAGCCTTTTATTAGAAATTTCCCCAAACACATATAATTCCATATATGATATCATATCAATGGTTTATTTGTTAAATATTCCTACTAAAACGAATCAAGTGTTATTTCCTAGAATAAAGAAATTTTTGTATCTTAAAACGATATTCTGAACAGATTATAATATATAAGAGGCTAGTGGGAGTATGTTTATACTTAGATAATTTCAGAGTTTAAAAATAAAAAGAATATACCAAACTAAAATTAAACTTCTTTCTACTTAATATCTGAAATATTTTAGGATATATGATGGTAAATATAAATTTAAAAAGTTCACATTTAGTTAACTTTATGAAGTGATGAATTTTTACTAAAGGATTATACCAGTAAAAATACATAGTGAATTACACTTGATATCCTAAAATAGTTTTAGGGTATGAAAATAAATAAAATTATAAAGAGTTATATTTAGTTATCATAACAAAGTGAATGCCACTTTATCTTAAAGAAGTTTATGATGTATTGGTAAGTAATAATATAAATAATTACATTATTTATGAAAAATATTTCAAGGAAAAGGTTAGATAAAATGGCTCTATAAGGATGATGGTATTAAACTGATAAAGGTTATAACTATAAAACAGAAGTTATTGATATCTTAATATTTTATTTCGTGGAGTTATGGAGTTTTAATATGTTCAAAGGAGTTGATAATTATAAATATAGTTCCAAAATCTCTCCATTATTCAAAATTTTTGTATTTAAATATTTTACTTACTAAAGAGTTTAGTCGGGGGAGGGTTATTAGGTGAACATATAGAGATATTGAAGGAATTACATATAGATGAAATGAGTTAAAAACCCTAAAATTTTGGCATACATAAGTCTGATATGGCATTCTATGATATAATATATGGTAGACAGGTGCTTATGTAGGATTTTGTTAAGTATTATTAAATAATTTTAAATAATATAAATCTTATCTCATAAACGGTAATTTTCACATTATCATTATTTAATTTTAGATGCATAAATTTATATTTTGATATACATTTCATGAAATGTAATGATAATTGACCTCGCAAAGTAGGACTTTAAGTTATCCCAAACTAAGGTTCTACATGGATTATTATCAGTTATAATGAAATTTTAATGCTAATGTGAGTAGTATTATTGTATTGAGATATAGAATATTCTCATGATACATAAAAAAGTGTTTTTGTGCACTAGATGACTCACTTTTTATAACACAACGAGTTTCATACACTGTTTTTTCATTATACTATGGATGTATGGATCATATTACTTTTCTAATACCTCAAGTTTGAAAGATACCTAGCATGAGAACTTTTATACTTTGATACCTTTCTTATAAAACCATTGAGGCTTATCTAATTAGGGGTGGTTGGGTTTTTTGTAGATCATGTTGTTTGTTAGATCTCAACCAAGATGGGATTTGTTCTATTATATAATGAGCATGACATATGGGCCCTTGATTGAGATATATTGAATAGTGTGCTTCTACACCTAGATAGTACATATGACATGATTATCTATTCTAATGAGGGGAATGTGATGTGCCCACGCATAAAGGTGAATGATGTGTGATGTATTCATTAAAATTGTTAGTATATACTTGGACAATCAATGAAGTATGAGAGGGCTATATGGTATTGACATAATATGTGTCCCATGTTCACTCGACTTATATATGAGATTATATTAAATCATGTGATACAAATTTTGGAGATATATATGAAGATACATTTGTTTTATATAGATCACACCAGATCACATTATCATACTCACAGTGTCATTTTCAAGTGTGAAATTTTTTATTTACTTAATTTTATCCATTTTTCCTATTTTTCTAATTTTTTCATAGTTTCATGTATTTTGGGGTGAGATTAAATTTTTCTTTATTATATCTAAGATTATTTGTGACCATGGGAGGTCATTCAATGACCCTACACAGATATAAATGTAGTTGGGTCAAGTTTCGACTAGGGGAGGTCGCACGGAGAATCATCCTAGGCAGTGTGCCAGGCTTATTAGGAGTCGGGTTGTATGATAACTAAGGGATATTACCCAATAACTCAAGTTTAGAAAAGGATGTGATTTTATAGGGTTCACATTATGTTGTGACATATCCTAGGTACATGGGGGTGTTTTCCTAGAAGATGGGTTGGGTTGTGATTGGGTGGTTCACATCAGAGGGGGTATATTGTGTTGCAACCTGTATTTTCCAAATTCATTAAAAATGTAAAAGTATCATTTTTTTAATTATTCATTTCAACCCCTTTTGCCTTTTTTTATTCATTTTCGAATGCACTAGGCCCCTTGTGCAATTAAATTTCTCCATATTTTATCTTCACTTGGTTTTATGGATTTTCCACCTAGAATTTCCTAGAGATCATCAAGTAAGTGGTTTATATATTCCTCCTTACCAAAATTTTCTTTTTCTTTTTTTATTTTATATTTTCCCATATAGCTATAGTAGCCTGGTATTTTTTATAATCAATTATTATGGATGAGGTTTTGATTTTTAGAGATCCTCCTTTCCATTTATGGTTTTTCATTTATTAGTTAGTCTATTATCACCATTAGTAAGAATTTACACTGGATTATGGTAGGTGGTTTTATGTTCTTCCCTCTTTGGTTTTATGATATACACATAAAAATACATTTTCAAATATTTTATAAGTATAAAGTTCATGATTTTAGGATTTTTTTTTCAAGTGAATAGATTGTTTTTTCTCATTGTTAATCATAGATTCTTAAAATTGTTTCTAAAACATGTTTATAATAAATTAAAGGATGTTTATAAAAATTTAATGAAATTTCCTTGAATATTTTTTTTATTAGGTAAAATTGTTGGGATAATCAAAGTTCTGGGGTAGGGATCCTATGACAAGACTGTAAAGACCCATAAATTTCAAGGATTTTTTTTTTCATAATTTTCTTTGGAATTTTACAAGAACGCAGTTTCTGAAGGCACCTGATTCCGAGGCCTGGTGTGCCCAGAATAATTTTCCGAAGTTTGGCTCAGGTACGTTCAGTGAACGGATGAGCGGGTTTTTCTAACTTTTGAACCGGTGCCCAGAATTGAATTCTGAGGGCACCGATGAAATCGCAGCGCCGGTATTTGATTAGAAACGCCTCTTCCGGAGTTGCGTTTTCTTGGGTGTGGTTTTTAATTTTCGGGCTTAAAGTTAAGAAATAAAATAATTTTGCGACAACATTATTTTATTTTACTTAAGCCACTTGGAATCCACTTAAAGCCACGTAAAAGTGGCTTAAAGTGAGTTGAAACAGATAGGATGCTATCCAGAAATATCCTACCCTCTTGGTAGGATATTTGTGAGGTGGGGCCCGCATGAGCCCCGCCGTTTCTTTCCGCTAAGTAACGCACCCGCGAAAACCCGTCATTATGAAAGTCAACTGACACGTTTTCTTAAATTCTTAATAGACCATTTAATTGGGCAGTTTTCATCATGAATTAAATGATCTGTTACTTTCGTTGAATTAATACAACGAATTGATGGGTCGTTACTTACCTTTTCGTTTGTTGGCTTTATAATAAAATAAGACCAACAAGGTCTTTTGAAGGATTACTCGTTGAGAGGCTTGACAGAATCCTTGAGCCTTTATCCTCCTTCGTGAAGAACGTGAAGAACGCGAAGAATGCCGGCCTCCGACGAAGAACGCCGAACCCGTGGAAGTCGACGACGCGACGCCGTGTTCTGCGACGCCGACGTTCCCTTCCTACAACGTTCTTCTGCGACATCTCTTCCTCCATAACGAATCTTCAATCCGCTGTTTGAGGTATGAGACTTCCGGTTTCTCTTAAATCTTCCTTGTGTCTTTTTTAACAAAAAACAGATTTAATTTTATATAATTAAATTAAATCTGTTGTTTTTTTGATCCGTTGAGTTCACCGACTCTACGCCAGTTTCCGCGACGACGCGACGCCCTTCCGCGAAGACGCGACGATCTCCTCCTTCTGCGATGAGCAATTCTGCGAAGGAAATGCGTACGAAGATGACCAATGAGGTAGGGGTTGTTGTGAACTTTTCCTTTTTCTCGTGTTTTTTCCGTTCAAGAATGAAGAACCCAATTCATAAACAATTTTTATTTCCTTAAAAATTGTTTTCGGATTTGTATTCATATGTTAAATATTGTTCCTCCCGTTTTTTATCACTAACGCGGAGGGTGCGGGCCAAACGAACACAGCCTGACAACCCTCCGTCGTTCTTCGTTATTGTGCGGATTTGACGGGCGATGACGGAACGCGCCGCAACGGAAGTGTGATGGTTCCGCAGTGAAGAGCGAGTCTCGGGAGGAGTAGTGGCGCAGGCGGGAACAGAATCGGACCACCGGAGCGACTCCGGGGGCCCACGGAAGCTGCCGGCGGCGGTACTCGCGGACCCGCGGCCGCGCGGGTCCGGAGCGCGCGGGACGCGGCTGAAGCCGCATCCGGTTGTCCGAGAGACACCATGTGGGTGCCAAGGGGTTGTCACGCGGGGGCGTCGGCTCCTCCCCCCCCCCCCCCCCCGCGTCGCTCGGCTGGCCTGGGCAACACCCCACGGGTGCCGCGGGGGTGTCACGCGGGGGTGGCGGCTCCCCCCCGCGTCGCTCGACCGAGCCGAGCCGGGCTGGCCGAGCCAGGCTGGTCAAACAGGCCATGCCGCGCCCTGGCCGGGCCGGACCGGGTCCGACCGGGTCGGACCGGGTCGACCCAGTTCGGCCGACCCAAGGGGGGGTCGGGCCGGCTCGGCCTGGGCCCGGACCCCCCCCCCCCCCCCCCCCCCGTCTTCAGACTGTTTTCGGACAAATGCACGTAACTTGAGCTACGGGCCTCCAAATGACTCACCGTCAGCGACAACACGATCCTTGGATCGAGACGGTCGTTTCAGTATATCGCACTCAAGGTTTCGGAATACTTTGAGTTCGGCCGGGTTGGTTCGTACACGAAACTAACCGGGCCTTCGGGGCGGAAACACTCATATCTTGAGCTACGGACGTCCGATTGACGTGCCGTCAGTTTTGTTGTTTTCCTCTAAGTGAGACGAATCATTTGGCATACTCCGCCTGAGTTTTGGACGCATGTGGAGTATGGTCGGGTTGGTTTTTCCTTAAAAACCAACCGGGGCCCTGGAACGAAAAAGCCAATAACTCTCAGACCGGGCGTCCGATTGACGCGCCGTCTGCGACGCTGAGTTCATGTTGATGATACGGAACGTTTGGATACATCAACTTCGGACTTTGTGTCAGTTGATGTATCAGCCTCTCGGCTCGTGGAGCGGACCCTCCCGAACGAGCTTGCTGTGTGTGGGAACCCTAGTGCTGGCTGCGACTGCTACTTCGACAGCGACGACCGTGCAGAGATCCTCAGTGGACTGCGGCGACGACCGTGCAGAGATCCTCAGTGGACTGCGACGACGACTGTGCAGAGATCCTCAGTGGACTGCGATGACTACAACACTCAACAATCCTACGTGGATCAGTGCTACAGGTCCTGTGTGGGCTCGATCATGTGTGGGTCTGATCCTGTGTGGGTCACCGCTCAGCGGTTCTGTGTGAGCCAGCGCCTACAGGTCCTGTGTGGGCCTGATCCTGTGTGGTTCATTACGGGGGTTAGTTACCTATTGATCCATTGTGGGTCCGACGACTTAGATGGATCAGTGATCATCTTTATTGTTATCCAAAGAAGTATACCTATGTGAGCTGAATCCTGTTTACTCTCCTTTGTGGATAGTGTTGAGCTATCTTATGTGGATTTACTATTTACTCTCCTTTGTGGATTGTGTTGAGCTATCCTGTGTGGATTTACTGTTTACTCTCCTTTTTGGATTTTGTTGAGCTATCCTGTGTGGATTTACTGTTTACTCTCCTTTGTGGATTGTGTTGTGCTATCCTGTGTGGGTATACGTTTGCTTTCCTGTGTGGACTAGGTTGTGCTTGGGCTCGGACGTTGGAACCGAACGGGAATTGATGACTTAGGTATATGTATGGGCATATACCTAAGCCATGTAAGATGCTACTTCGTGATTGTATCTTTCCTTTGTGGATTATCCTTTGTGGATTTCGGGAGACCTTCGGGGGTCTCGGGGTCCCTACTGAGTAGCTTATACTCACCCCTGCACGGGCTCTGCCCACACTACGTTGTGTTGGTTGCAGACGACGGACAGCACTGATCGTGGTGGAGGCGTGCGGAGTAGGACGGTACCTGGAGGTTGACCACTGGGCGAGACGTACTCGGAGCGGTCAGGTGGACCCGAGGAGCAGTGGAGGCTATCTGTACCCACCCTTCAGGTTGGACTTCCATAGGACGGCTCGACGCTGCAGCTTTTCTTTTCAGTTGCTGTTTTTTCCTTTCAGTTGTACTTTACATTTGGGCTTGTATTTCCGACCCCCTTTTACTTTCAACACAGCTTGTACAGTTTTTACTTAGTGTTTACTTTTCCGCTTGCTTACTCTGTGGTGCTTGTTAACTTTTCAAAGGAAATGCCTTCCCTTTTGTTGGGATTTATGCCTTGGTGCTAGTCGCTAGCACCTGGCCTATGGAAGGCGGGCTTGGGGTAGTCACGGCACGGGCCTTGAGGACGGGTCATGACAAATTGGTATCAAAGGTGGTCGGTTCTACCGCATACTCTGATCTTTCTTCTAGGTGAAGCAATAGTGTTTAGTGTATTGAGTGTGGTTATCAGTCCAGGGAGTCCAGTGTTGGCGCGGCGGCCGACGTATCCGTACACCAGGACCCTGACTTCTGATTTCCGACTTAATGCATGAAAACATTGACTGCGTGTGTGTTTCAAGTTTTCATTGTGATTACTTGTGTCAGCTCACCAGGTATATTGTTCTGACCTTGGCGCACTTGTTTCCTTTTCAGGATGGCCCGATGACAGTAGCCAGCTAGGGTTCCAAGAGTAGAGCGCGACGACAGCCCGCCAAGCGACGAGGCCTGGGTACAGGGCCCGTTGAAAGCAGAGGCACCGGCGGTACCTTTGCCTGCTGAGACCCTGATGCCTCCAGCGCCGATCGCTGACTATGCACGACGCCTCGGAGCTCTGCACGAGTTCCAGCACTAGCGACCACCTAGGTTCCGTGGGGAGACGGACCCCCAGGCAGCCGAGGACTGGCTGGAGGCAGTCGTCCAAGTTTTCAGGCTAGTGAGGACACCATCAAACCTCATGGTGATCCTCGCGGTGAGCCTACTGCATGCAGCAGCAGGGTGATGGTGGAGCATTATGCTCCAGGTACATGATGAGGCCTCTCTCATATGGATGGACTTCGAGAGCCTCTTCCGCTCAGAGTTCGTCCCGGCCACCCTCCGTGCGGTGCGCATTCAGGAGCTTCTTCAGTTGCGGCAGGGCAGCTTGACGGTCGCCCAGTACGCGACGAGGTTCAACGATCTTTCTCGCTACTCGACCGACATGGTACGGGAACCCTTATTCTGGGCCCGGACCTTCGAGCAGGGATTGAGACACGAGATCAGGGAATCGTTGATCTCCCTCAGCATCCTGACCCAGGAAGGAGTGCTAGAGCGAGCCCTTCTGATCGAGAGCTTTCTGGCTGAGTCCACAGCGAGACCTACCGCAGTGCGGCAGGTAGCAGAGTCTTCGGAAGCTGGTAGCCGATGGATGACTCAGGGTTCCAGGAAGACCAGGCCTTCCGGCAGATGACCTCGGGACACTGGCTCAGCTGTGCGGGGCACACAGTGCGGAGCCAGCCTTCCGAGAGGCATGCAGTGCTACTCGTGCGGCGGGCGGGGCCACATGGCTCATGATTGCCCGAACCGCTGTACCGAGGAGCAGTAGACGGTGGAGGGGCCACCCAGGCAGAGGCATAGGGTCGACCATGGCGCTCCGTAGGGAGGAGGTGGACGAGGCAGAGGAGCTGGCCGGGCAGCAGGTGGTGGGCGACGCTTTGAGGCTCTGCCACCACCACCACAAGGAGGTCCACCCCGACCACAGGGAGCTGGTGGGAAGAGACAGGCACAGCTCCAGGTAGCGGAGGCCTATGACCACGGCTCACCATAGATTATTCGAGGTACGATCTGTGTCTATTCCACCCTTGTTGAAGTTCTTATAGACACAGAAGCGAGTCACTCTTTCATAGCCACTGCCCTTGTTCGGAGCTCGGAGATTCCGACAGAGCCGTTCGCTCGATCCTTACGGCTAGAGACTCCTACGGGAGCAGACTCGACAATTACGCATAGGTGCCGGCAGTGTGAGCTTACTCTAGGAGGCGAGAGCTTCGGCTGGGATCTTCTTGTAGCGGCATCGAGGCCTTACGGCGTCATCTTGGGCATGGATTGGTTATCTACGGTCCATGCACAGATTGACTGCATTAGGCACAAGGTGCGATGTGTGCGCACCGACGGGAGCAGGTTCACCTTCACCAGCGAGAAGGGAGCCTTCGCAGCATAGGAGGGACTCTCGCAGAGGAGAGGGCATCCAATCACTCATCAGTTGGCTAGCCTCATACTTGGAGCAGTTGACGTGCGGAGTCCTAGTTTTCCTGCAGTGGTGGATTAGTATGCGGACGTCTTCCCCGACGACGTTCTAGGGATACCTCCTCGCAGAGAGGTATACTTTTATATTGATCTGTACCCCGGGACAGCCTCGATATCCACGCCAGCGTATTGGATGGCCCCTGTCGAGCTTCGAGAGCTACGGATACAGTTGGAGGACTTGCAGGGCAAGGGGTTCATCCGACCCAGTGTTTCACCCTGGTCTTCCCCGATTTTGTTCTCCAAGAAGGTGGATGGGAGCTTGTGACTGTGTGTTGATTATCGTCGCCTGAACCAGGTGACAGTGAGGAACAAGTATCCGCTACCGAGGATTGATGACCTCTTCGATCAGCTCAAGGGATCACGGTGGTTCTCGAAGATAGACCTCAGGTCAGGCTATCGTCAGCTCAGAGTTCGAGACGAGGATGTGCAGAAGACAGCCTTCAGGTGTCGGTATGGCCACTATGAGTTCTTGGTTATGCCCTTCGGCGTAAACAACGCTCCAGCAGTGTTCATGAGCCTCATGAACAGGATCTTCCAGCCGTACCTCGATCGATTTGTCGTGGTCTTCATCGACGACATTTTGGTGTACTCGGCCACGGAGGAGGAGCACGCCTACCACTTGCGGGTTGTACTAGACACACTCCGAGAGCACCAGCTTTATGGAAATCTCTCGAAGTGCCAGTTCTGGTTACGGGAGGTCCACTTCTTGGGGCACGTCATTTCTTAGGTGGGAGTTGCAGTGGATCCCGCGAATATCGAGGCAGTGCTAGCTTGGGAGCCACCCAGGAGCGTGACGGAGGTGCGGAGTTTCTTGGGTCTAGCCGGATACTATCGGAGATTCGTGTCGGACTTCTATAGAGTTGCGGCGCCACTCTCATCTTTGACGAAGAAGGGGAAACCCTTTGTGTGGTCAGATAGATGTCAGCAGAGCTTTCAGGAGCTGAGGCAGAGATTGACCAGCGCACCTATCTTGAGGTTGACTGAGGAGGGAGTTGGATACGTAGTCTACTGCGATGCATCAGGGACCGGACTCGGGTGTGTCCTGATGCAGGAGCGGGCCGTGATTGCCTATGTATCACATCAGTTGAGGTCGCATGAGCAGAACTATGCTACCCATGACCTGGAGTTAGCAGCAGTGGTCTTCGCTCTGAAGACATGGTGGCACTATCTGATTAGTGAGTTCTTTATAGTCTTTTCTGACCACCAGAGTCTCGGGTACATCTTCTCTCAGAAGGACCTGAACCTGAGACAGCGGCGATGGCTCGAGTTCCTCTAGGACTATGACTTTGAGATAGTCTATACCCCTGGGAAGGGGAACGTCGTAGCCGATGCACTCAGCAGGAGGACGGGCATCCAGCTACTTGACGAGGTGACAGAGCAGCTAGCCGCTTTGCAGATATCCTTCGTGGATAGAGACGGAGAAACCTTCCTTCAGTCTCTCACAGTCACCCCTCCACTACTGCAGCGGGTCAGAGAGGCACAACGTGGGGATGATGACTGTGAGACATGGCGTGCACATATATCTTCGGGACAGGAACCTGATGGTTTCTCCCTTGGAGAAGAGAACGACGTCCTTTTCAGAGGAAGTACCTTGGTACCAGTCACTTTACGAGAGGAGGTTCTGAGAGAGTTTCACACTTCTCCTTTGGCGGTACATCATGGAGTGGCGAAGATGTACCAGGACGTCAGACGACAGCACTGGTGGCCAGGCATGAAGAAGGTTGTGGCAGAGTTCGTTTCACGGTGCGTCACCTGCCAGCAGGTGAAGGCAGAGCATCAGGTACCAGCAGGCTTGGTACAGCCCTTGGAGGTCCCGGAGTGGATGTGGGATGACATATCTATGGACTTCGTGACTGGACTTCCAAGAACTTCCAGAGGTCATGACTCCATTTGGGTGACTGTTGACCGACTCACCAAGTCGGCACACTTCTTACCCATCAGATAGCAGGGCTCAGTGGAGAGCTTGGGGCGTCTCTACGTTCAGGAGATTGTACGGCTCCATGGTGTTCCATCGACTATCATCTCCGATCGGGACACTCGTTTTACTTCCCGGCTTTGGAAGGGGTTGCAGGAGGCGTTCGGGACGCGGCTATGTCTGAGCACCACCTTTCACCCTCAGACAGATGGTCAGACGGAGAGGACCATTCAGACTCTCGAGGACATGCTCCGCGCATGTTTCCTCGACTTTGGTCGCAGCTGGGAGGACCACCAACCCTTGGTGGAGTTCGCGTACAACAACAGTTACCACTCCACCATCGGGATGGCACCATACGAGGCATTGTACGGCAGGCTTTGCAGATCTCCTTTATGCTGGAAAGACCCTGGGGAGTCAGCACTTGTGGGACCAGAGATGGTTCGGGCCACGACAGAGAAGGTCCAGGTCATCCAGGAGCGGATGAGGATAGCTCAGAGCTAGCAGAAGTCATATGCTGACAGGAGGCGTAGGCCATTAGAGTTCGAGGATGGTGACCACGTCTTCCTGCGTGTCTCACCTCGATGTGGTTTGCGGAGATTTGGTCGAGGCGGCAAGTTGTCTCCATGCTTCATTGGACCATTCTAGGTCCTCAGCAGGGTTGGAGAGGTGGCTTATCGCCTGGCTCTACCACCTCAGTTGCACCGGGTGCACGACGTCTTCCACGTATCTCAACTGAGGAGATACGTGCATGACCCGATGCACATCATTGACTATGGGGAGCTAGACGTGGATGATGGGGCGACTTTTGTGGAGGTCCCAGTGGAGATCGAGGATCGACAGGAGCGGGTCCTACGTGGGCGATCGATTCCTCTTGTGCGCATCAGATGGGAGCACGGGAACCTCCAGTAGAGCACATGGGAGCGGGAGGCTCAGATGCGTGCTCAGTACCGACATTTGTTTCCCTAGTTTATGATGTATCTTTACGGGGACGTAAAGCCCTGAGATGGGAGTAATGTAAAGACCCGTAAATTTCAAGGAGTTTTTTTTCTTAATTTTCATTGAATTTTACAATAACACAGTTTCTGACGGCACCTGATTCCGAGGCCCGGTGTGCCCGGAATCATTTTCCGAAGTTTGGCTCAGGTACGTTCAGTGAACGGACGAGCGGGTTTTTCTAACTTTTGAACTGGTGCCCAGAATCGAATTCTGAGGGCACCGATGAAATCGCAGTGCCGGTATTTTCTTAGAAACGCCTCTTCCGGAGTTGCGTTTTCTCGGGTGTGGTTTTTAATTTTTGGGCTTAAAGTTAAGAAATAAAATAATTTTGCGACAACTTTATTTTATTTCACTTAAGACACATGGAAGACACTTGAAGCCACTTAAAAGCGGATTAAACTGAGTTGAAACGGATAGGATGCTATCCAGAAATATCCTACCCTCTTGGTAGGATATTTGTGAGGTGGGGCCCACACGAGCCCCACCATTTCATTCCTCTAAAGAACGCACCCGTGAAACCCCGTCATTATGAAAGTCAACTGATGTGTTTTCTTAAATTCTTAACAGACCATTTAATTGGGCGGTTTTCTTCGGGAATTAAATGAGCTGTTACTTTAGTTGAATTAATACAATGAATTGATGGGTCGTTACTTACCTTTTCGTTTGTTGGCGTTATAATAAAATATGACCAACAAGGTCTTTTGAAGGATTACTCGTTGATAGGCTTGACAGAATCCTTGAGCCATTATCCTCCTTCGCGAAGAACGCGAAGAACGCCGGCCTTCGACGAAGAACGCTGAACCCGTGGAAGTCGACAACGCGACGCCGTGTTCCGTGACGCCGACGTTCCCTTCCTGCAACGTTCTTCTGCGACGTCTCTTCCTCCGCAACGAATCTTTGATCCGCTGTTTGAGGCAAGAGACTCTCGGTTTCTCTTAAATCTTCCTTGTGTCTTTTTTAACAAAACACAGATTTAATTTTATATCATTAAATTAAATCTGTTGTTTTTTTGATCCGTTGAGTTCGCCGACTCAACGTCGGTTTCCGCGATGACGTGACGCCCTTCCGCAACGACGCGACGATATCCTCCTTCCGCGACAAGAAATTCCACGAAGGACGTGCGTACGACAACGACCAACGAGGTAGAGGTTGTTGTGAAATTTTCCTTTTTCCCGTGTTGTTTCCGTTCAAGAATAAAGAACCCAATTCATAAACAATTTTTATTTCCTTAAAAATTGTTTTCGGATTGGTATTCATATGTTAAATATTGTTCCTCCCATTGTTTATCACTAACGCGGAGGGTGCGGGCCAAACGAACACGGCCCGACAACCCTCCGCCGTTCTTCATTATTGTGTGGATTTGAAGGGCGACGAGAGAACGCGCTGCAACGGAAGTGTGATGGTTCCGCAGTGAAGAGCGAGTCCCGGGAGGAGCAGCGGCGCAAACGGGAACAGAATCGGACCACCGGAGCGACTCCGGGGGCCTGCGGAAGCCGCCGGCGGCACGGGGCGCTGGCGCGGCGGCGCCGGCAGCCGGGAGCGGCGGCGCCCCGGCGCGCCGCCGGACAAGGCCGCCACGGCGGCGACACTCACGGACCCGCGGCCGCACGGGTCCGGCACGCACGGGACGCGGCTGAAGCCTTGTCCGGTTGTCCGAGCGACACCCCGCGGGTGCCGCAGGGTTGTCACTCAGGGGCGGCGGCTACCCCCCCCCCCCCCCCCCCCGCGTTGCTCGGCTAGCCTGGGCGACACCCCGCGGGTGCCGCGGGGGTGGCGGCTCCCCCCCGCGTCGCTCGGCCGAGCCGAGCCAATCCGGTTCGACGGGCCGTGCCGGGCCGGACCGGGTCCGACCAGGTTGGACCGAGTCGACCCGGTTCGGCCGACCCAAGGGGGGGGGGGGGTCAGGCCGGCTCGGCCCGGGCCTGGACCCCCCGTCTTCGGACTTTTTTCGTTCAAATGCCCGTAACTTGAGCGACGGTCCTCCAAACGACTCACCGTCAGCGGCAACACGATCCTTGGATCGAGACGGTCGTTTTGGTATATCGCACTCAAGGTTTTGGAATACTTTGAGTTTGGCCGGGTTGGTTCGTACACGAAACCAACCGGGGCCTCGGGGTGGAAACGCTCATATCTTGAGCTACAGACGTCCGATTGACGTGCCGTCAGTTTTGTTGTTTTCCTCTAAGTGAGAAGGATCTTTTGGCATACTCCGCTCGAGGTTTGGACACAGGTGGAGTACGGTCGGGTTGGTTTTTCCTTAAAAACCAACCGGTCCCCTGGAACGAAAAAGCCAATAACTCTCAGACCGGGCGTCCGATTGACGCGCAGTCTGCGACGCTGAGTTCCTGTTGACGATATGGAACTTTTGGATACATCAACTTAGGAATTTGTGTCAGTTGATGTATTAGCCTCTCGGCTCGTGGAGCGGACCCTCCCGATCGAGCTTGCTGTGTGCGGGAACCCTAGTGTTGGCTGCGACTGCTACTTCGACAGCGACGACTGTGCAGAGATCCTCAGTGGATTGCGGCGACGACCGTGCAGAGATCCTCAGTGGACTGCGATGACGACTGTGCAGAGATCCTCAGTGGACTGCGACGACTACAGCACTCAGCGATCCTACGTGGATCAGTGCTACAGGTCATGTGTGGGCACGATCCTGTGTGGGTCTGATCCTGTGTGGGTCAGCGCTCAGCGGTTCTGTGTGAGCCAGCGCCTACAGGTCCTGTGTGGGCCCGATCCTGTGTGGGTCATTGCGGGGGTTAGTTACCTATCGATCCTTTGTGGGTATAACGACTTAGATGGATTAGTGATCATCTTTATCGTCATCTGAAGAAGTATACCTGTGTGAGATGAATCCTGTTTACTCTCCTTTATGGATTGTGTTGAGCTATCCTATGTGGATTTACTGTTTACTCTCCTTTGTGGATTCTGTTGATCTATCCTGTGTGGATTTACTGTTTACTCTCCTTTGTGGATTGTGTTGAGCTATCCTGTGTGGATTTACTGTTTACTCTCCTTTGTGGATTGTGTTGTGCTATCCTGTGTGGGTATATGTTTGCTTTCCTGTGTGGACTGGGTTGTGCTTGGGCTCAGACGTTGGAGCCGAACGGGAATTGATGACTTAGGTATATGTATGGGCATATACCTAAGCCGTGTCAGATGCTACTTCGTGATTGTATCTTTCCTTTATGGATTATCCTTTTTGGATTTCGGGAGACCTTCGGGGGTCTTAGGGTCCCTACTGAGTAGCTTATACTCACCCCTGCATGGGATTTTCCCGCACTACGTTGTGTTGGTTGCAGACGACAGACAGCGCTGATCGTGGTGGAGGCGTGCGGAGCATGATGGTACCTGGAGGTGGACCACTGGGCGAGACGTACTCGGAGCGGTCAGGTGGACCCGAGGAGCAGTGGAGGCTATCTGTACCCACCCTTCAGGTGGGACTTCCAGAGGACGGCTCAACGCTGCAGCTTTTCTTTTCAGTTGCTGTTTTTCCCTTTCAGTTGTACTTTACAGTTGGGCTTGTATTTCCGGCCCCCTTTTACTTTCAGCACAGCTTGTACAGTTTTTAATTAGTGTTTACTTTTTCTCTTGCTTACTCGGTGGTGGTTGTTTACTTTTCAAAGGCACTGCCTTCCATTTTGTTGGGATTTACGCCTTTGTGCTAGTCGCCAGCCCCTGGCCTATAGAAGGCGGGCTTGGGGTAGTCACGGCACGGGCCCCGAGGACGGGTCGTGACAAAGACCTTTTTATTAATATTTCATTTCCATTAGTTAATAGATTCACCTTGACTACTTAAATAATATTTTTAGTTGTTATTTGACTATAGTTAATTGATGATATATGGTGTTCATCCATCGATATGGTGAGGATATTAATATTCCTTCACTCTAGTGACCTTACGGAATATCCAACATTGTTTATTTCTGAAATATTTGGTTTTATGGCATCAATTATCTATTTAATAATAAAAGGGATGAATCATGTTACTTTCATTTTCATAAAATTTTCAAAAGATATATTAGTACATTTACATTAAAACTATCAAGATTTGGTTTTTCTAACACTGTTTTTTCAGGAAATACTTGGTGGGTCCAACTTAGATAACTATGCTCACACCATACATATATCCAATGGGTGTATTTAGACCTTGTTTTGACTGATATGGGTAAAGTTAAGGTGCCTCTTGGAGATTGATGGTACTCTTTTTATCTTGATCAAATTATATGGAGATAACATGGTATTATAATCCCTTATGTCACACAAAGATGGGTAGAAATAGTCCTATTATATTTTATTTCATTTGGGTTTATTTTTTAGCACGATTATATTCATTTTTTTATCTATTATTTGTCTCCTCATCTTGTCCCCTTTTATTTTTAAATTGTTAATTTCATTTGTATTTTTCAGTTTGATATTGTTGTGTTATTTTTATGTTTATATTTTTTTTATTTTTTTTATTCCATGTGATTGATATATTTATCATTATTTTTCTATTTCAATGCAAGACTCGTCAATGTATAGCGAGGTCATGTCGAGATATCAGTTAGGACCCATTTGTTAGATTATTGGGTGAAACTATTCTCAAAATGTGTTCTTGGTGCCCATGCACTAGTTTCTAGTATTTGGGGATTAGTACTTACCATTGGGACTTTTTCATAGACAAAATATAGTTCTCATGTTATGAGAATCTCTGGTTGGTTCATGAAAAAATGGTATTAGTGCCATATTTTTTATTATAATATTTTGGATGTTATTGTAAACATGATATAGGATCATCAGAGCTTAAGTAGTGGGTGGAAAGGAGAGTATAGAAAAAACTTTTAGTACTAAACCTTCACTTACTTGTGGGTGTCATGAATTTCTGTTTTTTATTCATCATTAAATTTATCTCTAAATTATTTATAGGGTTAATGAGCAGAAGACACTACACATGGTCCATGATTTATGAAAGGCCATAATTTTTTTAATGAATTTTATTATGAATTATATATTTATTCAAAGAATTTTTTTTATTTAAATTTGATCTTAATTAATCATTTTAATATTTTAGTTTTTCTTTTCATTTTATTTCATGTACTGTCATTCTCCCTTGAATACCCCTAATAAAACCTCTAGAGGGATCTGTCGATAATTTCCCATCGGTGAATCCACCTATCAATCACAATCTCATTGATATTATTCTAAGAAAGGTTTGAGATATAGTGTAAGGATCCAAAAAGTTCTTAACTTAGCCTCAAAAGGTCGGTCAATGTTAGATTTAGGACAAGGATTGAGCCTATGAATTTCTTTGACATTATCCACCGAAATTTTTATGTAGAATTGATCCTTAGTAAAGTTACCAGGGGTTGTTCCACCACTAAGATGGGGGTGAATAATTGGTTATAAATTATAATTTTTTTCTTTATATTGATATTAAACTATGTTGATATATTAGTATATGATTCACTCTTCTGATTACACAATATTTCCTGAAAGAAGAAAAAGTAAATAGTATTGGAACACAATATTTTTACAAGGTTCAATATTGATTTGAGACTACTCCTTATCATGGATGGATATTCACAAGAAACATAGATTCATTTAACTATATACCCAAGTTAAGTATTATTGAAATAACTCATGTGGAATCCCACCACACATTTTAGAAGTCACTCTCAACATTACAGCGTCACGGTGCAGTGCAAAATATGTTTAATAAATGAATAAGACCACCAAAAAACAAAGTTCCTTCTGAAACAATGATTGTATCTCTACTTCCATGAGCCTTTAGGATATAAAAGAATGTATTTCCCATAATGAAATCTTAAAGTAGTTGTGAAAAATATTCTCATAATCCTATTTAATCATCTTAAGATGTAAGTTTCACTATATATTGATAATTAAAGAATAAAAACATAGCCTTAGACTACATTCATATCACCCTTCTTTTTGTGTCTCTCACTATCAAATCTCTATTGAATATTGATAGTTTTCTCACTATCATCTCTCTACTTTACTTTTATGGTTTTCTCACTATCATCTCTCTGTTGGGTGTCAACAGTCTTTTCCTTTTATTGTTTACCATGTAGGGAACCCTCCTTGTGATCTCTATTCTCTCTCTATTTTTCATACATAGATATCACGCTCTATAATATATATATATTTTATTATTTCCCCATGATTATTATGACAACTGTGAAATGCTATTTCTATAATTTGGCTCAAAAAGTAGTTTATAGAATATAAAAATCACCATTTAAAACTCTGTAATCACCCCTAAAATTTTATTTAAAGCATCCTGGAATCATTGATTTCAAACAAATACTATGATTATGGAAGAATGAAAAACCATTCAAGTATAGTCATAATTAAGTATCATATAAATATTTCCATTCTGATAAAATTGTATATAACCAATAAATACATAGTGAGAAATTTGAAAAGGCAGTGTGGATAAAAATCATCTATGTAGCAATTGGCTACATGGTTCTCAAGAGAAATATGTTATGTGGTATATTTTCATACATGAATTATCTATATGAATACACATTCAAATATATCATCAATAGGTTACATATTTCTCATAAAATCATCTACATGACCAAAAATGGATACATTATTTCAAAATTTGGCTACATTGATAATTTTTTCACCTGGATCATTCGGATACATAGTTGAATCAACTATATGATTTTCCTATATAGTGGAAATGACTATATAAATTCCACTACACCAAATCTCATGCATAGAATAATTTTCTATGTGATTAATCCTTTTAATAAAAAAACTATGTGGATCTAGAAACCACTCATACTCAAATTGAACTTCTTAATCCAAACTTCATCCCTTCTCAAAAACACTTTCTTGCATCGTGAAACTTCCTTCCATGAATGTTACTTACATGATATATATTTCCATAGAAACTAGAGAATTAACCATTAAAATTATGATATCCTCATATGAGGTTATTAATAAAAACAATAACCCATACTCACAAAGAACCATGGGATCTTTAAGATTACTTAAACCAAGATAAAAAAACCATTGGTTTATTCAATTTAATATATTTAATTTGTTAAAAATCAAATGAAACAATTTTTATTTATCCACGGATGATGAAGAATTAGAGCTAAGAATTGAATTTGAAAGGGTACCATAATTCTGCCAAAGCTGTAAGGTTTTAGGTCATGATACTACAACTTGTAGGAAGGCTATAGTGTGCAGCATATGCTCCCTTAGAGGAAATGACTCCAAGTCATGTGGAAAGGTTGAGAGGGTGAAACCTAGCTCTTTTAATCTGGATCAACAGAGAAAATATTTCTTTCCTCCTGTTTCTAACAGTAATGATGTCCAGATACCTGAAGTTACAAACACTTTGAATTTTAATAGGACCTGTAATCAAACTAAGAAATCCTGGGTTGAGATTGTGGAGGAGGGAGATCCCTCTTCATCAATTCAAGCTAGGGAGGAATATGTGATAGCGAATAGAACAGTTATGGCTTTGAAATATCCTTCTCACACTTATGTTTGTTCTGAAAACTTGGTTATAGTCCAGACTACCTATGATATGGTTGACACTCCTATGGGATCACAAGGGCACTTGCGTCCGGATTTTCAAACTGGGTCTGATTCTGGACAGAAACAGAATGTAGCACTGGATACATCTCAGATTCTGATTCCTTCATATGATCCATCTAAAGTGACAGATAATTATAACAAAAAGAAATCAAATATGGATTGTGTTCCTAATTTTGAGAGGCTTCATAATGCAGGATGCTCAGAGCCCCAAACTATGGAAGGGCCATCCAAACAGAACTCTATTTTGGTTAATTCGGTGGCAAAGCTGCATAGTGTGGAGTGCAGTGATGTTGATCACACCATAACTCCTTCAAATGATATTAATGTTTCATCTAATGTTGATCTTTTTTCTCATGTTCTAGGGGATTTGGATCCATCAGCAGGGGCTAGAACCATGACTTCTTCGGGGGGAGTTTGTTATGAATCTCAGATTTCCAATATGCAGGAGTCGGATACAGCAGGGACTGAAGATGAAAAAAAGAAAAAGAGAATTGAAATTGGCAATAAGCAAGAACAAGAAGCCAAAGGAAAAAGGAATGAAAGGAAGAAATGAAGAAGAAGGAAGACGAGCAAACTGTCAGCTCTGATGAAGATATTGAAACATTATTGCATCAAGCTCAAGAGATTTTAGACCGCTACTCCGGAGGAAGAGGTCGGGGGCATATCACCACCAAACTGTGGAATGAACTGAGAGACCAAGAACGCAAAATTGCAGATAAGGTGAGGAAAAAGATTGGTTCCCAAGTAAGGGGATGTTAATGTATTTTTTTTCACTGTTTTCATATGTTTCTCCCCTTGACTCTCTTTTATAAATAAATTTGTGGGGATTAGACCCCTCAACTTTAAAAAAAATGAAACAATTTTTATTACGATGCTTCATTAAAACACATGGTTATTTAAGTAGTGGAATCAGTCCAACATCACTTAGGAGATATTATTATTAAAGATCATTTATTCATCACTGGTGGGATATTTTCTTCCTCACTACCTTCATTACTTTCCCCTTTCACGATTTTTCATCATTAAGTGAACATATTTATCATTTCAGATTTAAAAAAACCCCTTGTAACTTACACTCACTCATCCTTTATCATAAAATCCCCCCCTTGGAAACAAAATCCAAAAGACTTTCAGGGATCTCAATGTAATAAAAAATATCAGTGTGTGGGGTAGGTTGAACATGAAATTTCATCCTCATTTCCAAAAACCTACCATGTGGATTTATTTTTGAATACCTTAAATATGATATTTTAGAAAAAAAATTCTAACTTTATATCTCCACCAACCACCTTTTCTTTGATAAGATGATATCTTATGTCAATGTACTCTGAAACTGGATGTTGTACATAATTTTTAGATAGCCCTATAGCACATTGATTATCATAATTAATATTCTATGGTATCTCAATTTCAATCTTTAAATATTCAATGTGAACATACATACAAATCATCGATGTATAGGATTGAATAGCTACTACATATTCTACCTCAATTTTTCTAAGTGTCACTGATTTTTTCATTTTTCTATTCCAACAAAACCCTATCCTTGAAATAAAGTTCTGCCTGATATTGATCTTCTATCTATATAGTTACCATTCTAATCTACATATAAAAATCACAACAAGTAAAAATAAAATTTTCATATATATAGAATCCCATGGTTTAAATTTCCTTTCATATATCTCAGTATTATCTTAGAATGCAACATGTGAGACTATTTAGGATCCCTCAGAAATATTTCAAAGAGATTAACTACAAAATCTATATATATCCATGATGATATTAGATAAATCCATCTTCCAATGATTCTTTTAAATTATTTCTAGTTAACACTTATTCTAGATTCATCCTTCCTTGATTTGGTTTCACCGAAAATTAGAGTTGAAACTTATTTTGTATTTTCCATGATAAACTTTTTTATTAATTCCCCAGTATAATTTTCCTAATATAGAAATATAAAATTTAGCTTCTTCTAAATCTAAAATCCTATAAATTATGTCATCTCACCAATCATGAAAATATAAAAATACTTCTTCATCTTCTTTATAAACTCTTTATAGAGACACTCCTTATTACAAGAAAATGTGATGTCATCCACATATATAATTACAATGAGAGTGTATTTAATAATCTCTTTAAAATAAAGGTTACAGTCAAATTTACATTTTCTAAACATCATATCCCTCAAATATCCATCCCATTTAGAATACCATGATCTAGGGTCCTATTTAAAACTATAAAAATATTTATTTATCCAGTATACAATGATTCTATCATTGTCTATGATACAACCATCAGGTTATTAAATATAGAATTATTACTCAATATCACCATTTATAAATTCATATTTCACATCCATTTGATAAAATTTATAGTGTTTGTGAGCTGACACTGCAAATAACATTCATATTTTATTTTTACTTCTTACTGGTGAAAAAGTTTCTTTAAAGTCAATACCTTCCATTTGAGAATATCCTTTGCACACCTGTTTAGCTATGTTCCTATATACCTCACCTTTCTCATTTATATTATTTCTAGAAACACACCTGGTTCTAATGAAAATTTTATTTTTAGGACATTTAATAAGATCACAAGTGAGTTTATTTACAATTTGATCAATTTCCTCATTTATATTTTGTATCCACTCATCATTCTCAACTACTTATGCCACCATGTGAGGTTCAATTTTGGAAATTTGTGTATTTTGATCTTCTAATATAAATATTCTTCTAGTTTTTACTAGATCCTATTGATTTCCAATGATATTTTATATTTTAACATATTTATTAATTTTTTTTACCATTTTCTCTCATATCTAGAAACTTTTCTTTCATCACTAGTTTATTCTGAATCAATATTATAAGTGATTGGATCCTTAGCAATGACTTCATAATTCTTGTATTCTAACTTCTTCATTCTATTTTATACTGAGTATTTTAAAACTAAATCAACTGTTTTTTTGTATTTGTTCTAGCTTTATATAATCTTAACATCATAATAATCAACTTGTTTGTGTATATTTTTTCTAACATTTATTGACACTTTCATTTCATAGTTACCCCATGAAAATTCCTTCCTCATCTTTCTCTTCAAATTTTCCTAGATTATTGTTCTTGGTTTTTATAATGCAAGGAATTTTTAAAATATATAAAGTTTTTAAAAATTGTCTTTCTCTTATACCACATTTAATATGGTGAATTTTTTTGTTTCTAGTCTTAGTAGACAGCTGTTTTATATGTGTATGGTAGAACATGCTAATTATCTCCAGAAATACATTGAGGTGTTTTGTTCATATTACATAGTCCTTCATATCTTTATTATTCTTATCTTATTCCTTTCTACTACCCCATTTTGTTGTAGAGTGTATGGTGTGATATATTGATTCTTGATTCTATATTTGTAAAGGTATATTTCAAAATCAATACTTTTAAACTCCTTACCATTATCTTATCATAGTTTCTTGATGTAGTGACACAACTCCTTCTCAACACACCTTATGAAAATTTTAATAATTTTGATTGCCTATGAATTGTATTTTATAAACATGTAATTATTCAATCGAGTAAAATCGTTAATAAATGTAATGAAGTACAGATCACCTTTGGTAAAATTTTTTCTCATTAGACCATATATGTTTGAATGAATGTTATCATGTGGTCTGGAAGATAGAATGTCCACTTCTTTATGAGAACCTTTTTTCATTTTCCCCTTTTGACAGTTTTTATGGATTTCATATATATTTATCTTTAACATGGGTAGATCTCTCACAACATCATACTTTAAAATTTTACTCATACTTGTTTTTCCAAGATGACCAAGCATTTTATTCTGTTATTCGTTTTCATCATTGGAACTTGGGTAATAGGAATCGCTTGGATCAACAATTTGTAATATATTTTTATTAGTTCTCCTCCCTTGAGTAATGATTCCTACATACGTTTTATTTTTTATGATACATGTATCTTTCTTGAATACCATCTCATGTCCATTATCACAAATTTTACTAGAATTGAGTATATTGTGCTTCAACCCTTCAAAAAATAATACATCATTATACTAAAGCTATTGTGCTTCAAAATTGGCTTAGCCATCCACTCTGAATTTCAAAGAAGAAACATTCCCAAATGTCACTAATCCACTTTAATTCTTCTTAGTATTTATAATAATATTTGTGTCACGATACATGTGTGAGGAATAACCACAATCAAGAATCCATGACTTGGTTTTCATACATTCCTTCAGAGAAACTTCAGTAAAAAACGTGATTTTTTTCCATTATCTTCTAGATTCCATTTCCTTTATCATCATTGAGAGTTTTTCCAGGTAATAAGATCATGAAACTTTTTAAAATATATGCTTACTTATCACATATACCATATATTTTCTCTAATCAATAAAATTTATTTTGTGTTTATGGATATGATAAATTCTTGGTCCTTTCTTTCTTGTTTTGAAAATATGTTCTCCTTCTCTCAAAATAGATCCTCCTTGGTTTAGGTCACATTTTTGGTAGAGACATGTTATAAAATCCTGAGTTGGATTGGTGCATGAATGCACCAAAATTCAAGTGGTATCCACTAAAAATTGATCTTCCATACTAATAATAGTTATTTCCTAAAGATTTTTGATGTTGTATTTATAGATATTTTGGTCATCATTGTTGTGATGGAAGTGATATTTTTTAATAATCTATTCCTTCCTTTGAAATAGAATGGAATTCTCACTAGTTTTGATGGTTCAAATAGTTTTGAATTTGATTTTAAAACCAGCATTGTTAGATATAATAGTTTTTTTTGTAAAATCATATGGAGTGAAATTAACCTGATTCTTTATATCCCCATTTTCACCATCTTATGATGATTCATCCATGATCTCAATATATTTATTAAAATTTTCAATGACCTTCATCAAATTATTGTAATTATAAGGACATTTTTATTTAGTCTTAGACTATTCTTTGTCTTTGATATAAATTTTATCTTCAAGGTATTTTACCATATTCTATATTTTAGATACTTTTAGTTTCTATATATTTATATCATTTATGAAAACAACCACTTTATTTTTATATTATTCCTTTACATAAAAAATATTAACTTTTTTTTCAATATCAACCTCTTCTCCTTCTTGAGATTTATGTTTTTATCAATAAAATATTCTAAATCATTTTTCAACATGTTCTCTAACTCTATTCATTTAATTTCATAATCTTCACCGGTAGAGGTATCAAACCCTTTTTCTACATGATAAATAAAATTAGTTTATCATGTGATTGGTATCATTATATGGAGTCATATTCTTCTTATTTTATCTAATAGATTCTTATTTTACTAATAAAATTAATATTTCTTCTACTAGATTTGGTGGAATATTTTAAGTGCTTACCCCATTTCTTCTTCTAATAATTCTCATCATTTGACTCATTTTCAATAGTCTTATTCTTAGAAAAATTTATGGAAAAGTTTCCAATGTCTATAAAATTGTAATATATTAGTGGTATACTTATTTTTCCCTTAAAATTTCTCTTCATGAACCTCTTTGATATAAGAGAAATGATTATATTATAATATTTATCTTCATCATCCTCATCAAATTAACTTGATTTAAGAATTTATACATCTTTGATTTTGAGCTTTATCATGGCCTCAAGAACCATATCATCCTTCATATTCTTCTTCAAAACTGTTATCTTTGACATTTAATATGAAATGAGAATGTTATGTAATTAAACCATAGTAAGACACTCTCTATCTTCTAAATATGAAACTTTAGGATCAAATATGTTAGGAAAATTTCTCATTAATGTTTCGACAATAGTTGAATCATCCAACATTTCTCCAAAACCCCAAATAATACTAACAATTTCATTTAATATTGCGAAGTAGTCATCAATGTTTTCTGCTTCATCTATCTTGATGTATTCAAATATTCTTCTCCAAATTTAAAATTTTTCCTATTTAACTTTCAGGTTTTCTTTTATAATTACTTTCCAATTTATCTCAAATTTCATTGGATTTTTTGAGTCCTATAAACATTGTGTAAAACTTTTCTAACATTGACATCAAAATAGAATTTGGAGATTTACCATCAACTTCCATATTTCTCTTATCAACAAATTTCATAGGATCGTATTCAATAATCAGTGGGAATCCTACTATTACTATGTCATTAAATTCAAGGCCAAGAGATAGAAGATAAGGAGACATCATATTCCATTAACTGTGATGGTTCTTGACATGGAATATAGGGACACCCCTACTACTGACATAATTCATATACCAAACTTCAGAACTTAGTGGATCTTAATAGAGGAACCTTCTCTATGATACTAATTGATGTGCCTAGGGAGCTGTTGTACTACTAAGAAGGGTGGGGATGAATCTATGGTGATACATTATAATTTTTTCTTTATTTTGAAATTAACCTATGTTGAACTATTAGGATCCAATATACTCTTCCATTTACTCAACCTTTCTCAAATTAAATAAAATTTAATTGCATAGAAACCAAATATTTTAACAAGGTTCAGTCTAAATGTGATCCTACTCCTTGTCATGGTTGGTTAATCCCCCCAACCATGGATTATTTTCACTATATCCCCAATTGAATTACTCCTTATAGAACTTGTGCGGAATCCCACCACACATGTTGGGTGTAACACCTGACATATGATGGTAACGGGGTTTACAGTGGACATTGGTGGGCTAGGAATTTAAAATTTTTCATCACTGTAGGAATGAAATATCATCGTCTCTAGTGATATGAGCATCGGTAGAGATTCAAGGATCTCATATAAATTATCAAAGCATAAAAATTTAATGTAACAGTTACCACATTTGAATCAAAGTGCACTTGAAAGTAGCTCATTTTTAATGACCTTTTCTCAAAGGATATAAGATCTAATTCTACTAGATCATCCACACATGCTTCAAGAATCTGCAATAATTCCATTTGTCAGAAATTTGGTGTCATCGTGAATGTCTGATGATGCTTTTGACATCTCGATGATAACCTCAACTATATTCATAGACTTATGAATACATTATTGAATCAATTTATAGAATTTAGACTTTATCTATTTATGGTGTGGGAGGAGATATATGATATAAATTTCATTGGAATGAATAATCATAGAATGATGGTCTCTCTTTTGCTATATAGTGGGTGTCTTAAATACCTGAAAATGGTTCCTGAGTCCTAAGAAATAAAACACCCACTAAATAAGAAGTATATGACATGTTATGATGAACTAAATATATCATAATTTTATTTATATTTTTTCACATACTTGTAATATATAATAAATATTTTATACGATAAAATTGAGTCATTAACTCAACTCATAATTCCCAAAATATTAAATAAACCTTGAATATTAAAATAATATTAATTCATATAATATTTTTCAATGCATTCACTAAATACCTTGTGAAGAATTTTGATAAATTAATTCAAAAAAAATATTCTATACTTGAATAATAATGAATTTATTTATTTTTTGGTGAACATTAATACTTGGATAACTCTTGGACTCTATAGTGGGGCCAACCATATCCAATACAACTATTCACTTGAATAGGGCAGAATATTGAAGATGCTACTATTTGGGACCCTCTAGGCCACTATCTTGATATTAGTTAATATTATTCATATACCTATATTGGATACTAGAGACCCATAAATTCCCCTAAAGAAATAAATAATAGTTATATAAATGGTAACCATTTTAATGAACATGCACTGTGTAATATAGTCTCTTTTTCATAAAATATCTCTTAAAGAAAAATGCACATTTTTTGTCATCATCTATTATTGATTTATTATTTATTGATCTAATTATAAAAACCTACCTTTTACTACCATGGCCAAGGATTTATAAAGTTACTATCATCCTGATCAATTAGGCCTGATATATGACTTCCTCAAATTGGAAGCATCAAATTATATGTTGACCATTAAACAAATTTCATACCACTAAATACTCACCCAACACAAGCTACATCACCCTGACATTAATATCCTAGTTTTCTCCTTTCATCAATGAATTTTATCAAATGGTAAATATTTATAACGATCTCAATTCATGATACTGTTAGACATGTTTTTATATAGGAACAACCAATGAAACATGGAAAGTGTAGTGTTCCTATTGGTGTATATGTCCTCATAATCTCACCAACTGGAGATAACCAAGTGAAAACATCATGATAATAAGTATCAATTCTTATAAGCCTCTAGTACCTAATAGTTAGACATCAATTGTGTCCATATAGTATAATTTCTATGACATATGGTTAAGATCAATGTCATAGTATCTCAAAGTTCTCATTATAGATTTTGAATGACTATAAACTTTTGATACAACAAATAATCTATCTAAATTAACATTTAAATAGTATAAATATAAATATCAACACTATAATAGTAAGTTTTCATGAAAAATAACTTATTGTATACATGGTATGGTAATTAAAAAGTATTATTCGAGTTGGGTCTAGGGAACCACCTATTACAACACTCCCACTTTCACTAGATCCAACTTGCTAAAAAAACTTGTTATCTCTCACATGATAAGATAATTCTTCTGTTGAGTTATGGATTTAGTCCTTGTGCCTTCCACATCTTCATTTCAAGGCCATTCTACTATCTACAACCTTACATCCTTGAGTAATACTTATCAAAAAATAATATCCCTTAGTGTATTCCTTTTGTACACTATCATAACTTCAAATCATGGATATTAATATTAGTAAAATTATAAAAATTTATATTATGATAAAAATATATTTGTAATGTACAATTCTATGAACTGGAACAAATAATTTCATTTTTTATACTGGTTCTTTAGCTGCCTCAGAAGCCTCAATGCACTCAGTATTTGTAGACATGGCTACCAGTGGTTGAAATGATCTTCTCAAGCTGACTACATTATCCTAACTATGATATTAGATCATATTAATCTATAGAAAAACTATTTTTTGTCCCATTATAACTAATATCCCTTTCTCCCCACAAATCAGGTATGTATCTTTTGTACTTTATCAAGTATGATTCGATAGTACGAACTACTTCTCATGCAATTCTCCGGGATATAACTAATATTTTCCTACCATAAAGTTTATGTTGGAAATATCATTACTGATAAA
The DNA here is from genome assembly GCA_963277665.1 of Viscum album. Taxonomy (NCBI): domain Eukaryota; kingdom Viridiplantae; phylum Streptophyta; class Magnoliopsida; order Santalales; family Viscaceae; genus Viscum; species Viscum album. The sequence goes on along the minus strand of OY728136.1, from coordinate 1,830,021,918 downwards.
AATCATGGAATATGTAATTTGTCTATCAAATAAGAATATATAATTAAACTCGCCACATTAATCTTAACTTATTCCCCATACATGTCTTCTTGGAGATATTTATTCCATCTGAAATTGGTAACAATTCTCTATTGAATTGTTCCAACTTGTATCTTTTCAATAAACGTACTATTTACTTGGCCTAATCAACCCATTAGATCTACCCTGATAGATATCATTCCCTAGAATATAGTTTTCTACTTTAATTAAATATATGGAGAGTTTTATTTCATCCTCATATTGACTCATCGTAATACCAATATATTTTTTCCATATGTTAGTAAATATATTTTCATTGGAAAATTTTGGTTCTCCCACTAACCTCATGTAGACACATGAAAAAAACTTTTTTTTAAATAATATTCTATGATCTTGTTGCTTACATCAATCCAATATTGGATTTCATTAACTTTCACCCATTATTAGAAATCTATGGTGTCACCAACCATTTCTATTGTCATTATATAGATACATTCTGTGATTGGTGGTATCTACATCTAATGATCAATAAAATGATAATATAAACTAACTATAGAAAAAAAATCTAATTTATTTAGGTATAATGACTTGGTATTACCAATTGAGCCTTTTTGGTACCACTCTTGTACCACCCATGTATAGTCTTGCTTGAATACCCACCACAATATTTAAAATAATAAGTAACCTTCACTTTGATACATCGAATCAGTTATTGAATTTTAATTGATATTTTCAATATTAGATAAATTCCATATGATTTTTACTTATAGGATTCATTATTTTCAATGAATAAGGTATCACCGGCCAAGGTGATTGTAAAATTGTTACCATGGTTTTAACCTTCCTATGTGGTACCTGTATCTAGAACTATCTATTTCCAAATACTCTTATGGAACTATTTCCTATGCCAACTACCTATGTATTACTATCATTGAAAAAACCTAATTCAACCTTTCTCCCACTATCGCAAATAAATATATGCGCCCTTTTATAGAAATATGATTTATAACATGACTATCTCTTTTCTATCTTAGGAATTTAAATAATATCCTTAGAAAACATTAGGATAACTAATTTAGATGAAAATCATTTTTCTCTTGATGAAAATTTGTTTATATCCCTATAAAACACTTTAAAATAAACACATTTTATTATGATATAATTGGTTCATATCATACTATACTCATATGATATCAATTTTTCATTATAGTTGTAATATGGTTATGAGATAACTCCTCTGTTCAGGAAGCATGTCTCAAAAATAATGGAAGTTTATTCAATGTAAATGAATCATAAAATTGATTATCCATTTATATACATCAAAACTCTAGGGTGTAGAAGGAAATTTGTGTTTAGGAACTACCCCATGAAACTTTTTAATGATCAATGTCTTCATGTAATAATCATCATCAATACTCCTTTATAACATCATAAATTTGATGTGTATAAAATAAAGTGCATTTGGGAATTACCCCATGCTACAATATATTGATTTATGAAATCTTGGTCAAGATATTCTCTGACACACAATCCTAGAGAAACACATATCTTCTGACTATGAATATACCATAATTCACATTCACTTTTCTTAAATAACACTTAATATAATCTTGTAAAGTATATTTTCCTCTATATTTACCTTGGAATAGTTCACACTCTCTAGCTAAACTAATTCCAAAATATATGTTGATTACCTTTATTTTCAAAGGTTTATTTATTCAAACTAAATAATTAAATGTGTCAATAATACCTAAGGTATTTAAATCCCAATATTCTAAAACCATACTAGGTACATGCTTTAAAATTATTTAGTTTTTCTTGAAAAATAATTATCTTTCCACAAATGTGTATAACAGAGTCTTACATTTTTATATTCATTAATTAATGCCTATTATTCATAAATTACTGAAAAATTAGTTGAGTATAAATCATCACAAACAACATTCATTCCTAAACTATAAGAATGTATCCTTTTTTCTAAAGAACATGTGAGATAAATGTTTTGGTAATATTCAACAAAAATTCTACTATAATCAATAACTTGGCAATTAGAAGTTGTGAACTTATCACTGCTAACTTAGGAATAACCCTTTGTTAGACACTTGGATAAATCACCTTACTTCTTACAATGTTTCTATACATTTTTATTGTATTTAAAGACACATATGTGATAGGTATATTTTATTCAATAATAATTAGTAAAATAAAATTATTACTTACAATCGATGAATATACCTGATGAAAAAGTGATTACTCACTTTTTTAATTCAGTTCATAATATTTAAACTTCCATAAACATATGTGAAGTAAATAGCATTATGTATAATAACCAACCTCTATTCATTTAAGAATATTTTGAAGGTGCTATTTTGGGGAAAATATCCATTAACATTTTTACCTTGTCTTTCATCTTGTTCATCATAATAACTTATGTCTTTATTTCATTTATTATTTACTTGGTGAACCATATCTAAAAAGTAATGAAGTTTTTTTATCCATAATGTTAATTTTGTAATCTTAAATGAAACTGGATTATATGGTTGAAAATGATATATGAATGGTATTTATTGAAATATTGTGATCCATCATTCATATTTACATTTTTCCATTGTAATAGTCACTGATTCATATCTCCCTTTACTTTATCTTCATAAACTTCTCATAGACGAGACAATATGTGAAATCATCCATGTCCTAATGTTTTATAAACAACTTACATTGGACTTTGATGATATAATTATAACATAAACATAATATTTATTATACATGAGTCTCCTATAATCATTTTATCACCCTCTCTTATTAATGAGGCTTAACAAGTAATGGGGACACCAACACCTTAAATTTATGATATTATAGTACTTTACTCGAGCACTAATAAAACTCTTAGAAACTCATTCCAGTTTGGACATTTACTTTTTCCAATAATAATTGTGATATAAATGTCATGTTACTTTCCATTTTCTAAAAAGCAAAATTCATCATATTAGTGCTTTCATATTGATTACTAATTAAACATTATCAAATAATCAAATGTCTCCCTCTTTTTTATCAAACTCTAGTATCCCTCACTACCATACATAGAATACTCTATCACCTGAGTATTCTAGTTTAAAGGATCCTTGAAACCTATCCTTAGAGTCTATAAGTTGTGGCTGTGACAATACATGGAGATTTCCTAGGTAGGCACGGGGTTATCCAACCATATTAATTAACTTATCCTTGATCTTTTGAGTAAAGTATCAGCTTCTAAAAATCATAAACATGATTTAATAGATTCTTTTCCTCTAAAGAAGAAACAATATAGGTATAGATGCAAATTTTATATCATATTTAGTTAATTCAACTCATCTCTCTCATAATAACTCTCCATTAGTATGAGGAACCCTCAACTAAGGGTGACGAGCAGCCTGTACATCCGGTTGTGTTCAAATTCGAAAGAAGAAATAAATTTATGACATAATATTTATTTGATGTATTTTTAATATTTTTGACAAATTTAATTCATTTCTATTAAGGATGGTCATATTATGTTTTCACAGTCACAAGTAAACGTGAATTAATATAATTCATTAATCACTTAGTTATTATTTTTTATGTTTATTATTTTATGTGTTCCCACAGTAAACATGTACATACCTAAAATAAAAAAATACATAAAGGAAATCAATTAACCGACTTGTCTTGAGAATAAAATATTGTTTGATCCAATTAAACTTAATGGATCAACCGTGCAATAGGTAATCATACCTAATTCAGGTCTTGACTCATGATGCAGCTCACCCCTGGCCCAGTTTTTTCACTTCTCTTCTAGTATATGGTCACATATTGTTGTGGTCTACATCTTACATCATCATCATTAATAATAAAAATGTACTTTTATGTAGATGAGGTGGTCTCAGAAAGCATAATATATTGAAAAATAATAATGGAAATGTAAACCCTTATACGTATTTAATAAAATGATGATGTGAAGATCATCAATGCATAAATAATTATTATAGAATCTCACATAGTTGTAATAAATATTTAAATAAAAATAACCCTAAAAAAACACAGGTTTAGTCACTACTCAAGATGAGTTGATAAAAATAAAGCATGATTAAAATTAAAAAGCAATAAATTTAAGTTCATTGGTATTTCAATAAATTAAATGAATTATTTTAAATTCAATTAATTTAATTCAGTTCAGTTCCATAATCAATTTGATATTTATTCCAAAAAATAAATGAAACAATTAATTTAATTTTATACCAAAATTATATTAATTTTTTAAATAATAAAATGATTTTTTAATCCAAAAGGAAATAAATTAATTTTTTAGTTATATTAAATAAATTCATGACACTGTAAATCCATCCCATGCCAATTTCAGGTCATTCCAAACCAGTTCAAGGTATTTATATGTTGGGAAGTCCCAATGTAAGGGGTTTTGGGTTAGGAAGATCCATGTAGCATAGATCATGGTTGGGAAGACCTGCCCATATCCATTCTAGGTCAGGCAGGACCTGAATTTCTTGTATGTCACCCGATTTGATGGAGCCCCACATAGAATAAAATGTGTGTTTTTAAAAACATATTATGGCTTCCGTTAGGATCCAAACGAATGATAGTTTTTTAACATTATTTTTCATCAATGGACATCATCCCCCCACCCTTAGACTTTCCATTTTTTTGTATTTTTTAAAAGAATGGTTGTTTTTAGGCCACATGAACCACCTCTTTAGTTATTATTATTTTTATTTTGTAAGAAGACCTGATAGATATTCCCTTATAAATAAATTAATTTTTCCATTTCCTAAATATTAGAGACTAGAAAAATAATTTGATCTGTGAAAATAGGCCACCATTCAGTACAAATCCATTCACCGAATTACGGCTGGAACCACATTGTAAAAATTGGTTTCTTCAGAAATTCCACTGGAACTCAAAACCAAGTAAAATTAACACATATAAAATATGTTTCCAGTTTTAATTCCCATGATATCCACATTTTCAATCTATACTAAAATTTTCAGATGGTAATGTATTGTACATAAAATATTGGATTGATGAGTGGTTTATTCCATTGGAACCAAATTAAATCCCTCAACATAACTTAAATAAGTTTTTGCTTTTGTTTTCTTCGAATTTTTTTGCAATCACTCTGATACCAATTGATGGTACGTGGGGGCACAATAGAAGCTATTTGGTCAAGAATTTAAATTTTTTCATCCTCGAAGATGTGAAACATCATCGTCTGTGATGATCCAAGCCTCGATAGAGGTCTGAGGATCTCACATGAATTATCATAGCATAAAAATTAAAATGAATAGTTAACTCGTTCAAATTGTAGTACACTAGATTGTAGATCATCTCCGGAGACCATTTCTTAAAAGATCGAATGTCAAACCCCTCTAGATCATGCAAACATGATTCAAGAATCTATAGGAATGGTGTTCGTTAGAAATTGGGTTCTATAATGGAAGTCCAATGATGTCTTTGGTGTCCCAATGATCACCTTAACTCTGCTCTTATGAACTAAAATGACATTCTTGAATTATTTTTTCAAACAATTACTTTCACTCTCTAAGATGTGGGAGGAGTGATATGCTCTCAATTCCATTTGAATGAATTGTCTTTGAATGAGAGTCACTCTTCAACTTATATAGTGGGAGGCTCAAATACCCAAAAAATGTTCCCCAGTACCCAAAAATAAAATTCCCACTAAAGAAGAAGTACATGACATGTCATGACAAAATAATTGCATCATAATTTCATTTTTATTTTTAATCACATACTTATAATATATATAATAAATATCTTATGTGATAAAATTGATTCATTAAGTCGGCTCGTAAATCACATAATATTAAACAATCCATGGATATTAAAATAATATTCGTTCATATAATATTTTACCATGTATTCAATAAATACCTTGTGAATGATTTTATTAAATAAATTCAACTCAATTATTCTATACTCTAATAATAATGAATTTATTTATTCATTGTTGGGTGTTAGTACTTGGACAACTCTTGGACCCTATTGTGGGTCCTACCATGTCTTATACACCTATTTACTAGAATATGGAAGACTCTTGAATTTTCTATTTTGTGTGACCCTATAGGCCTTTATCTCAATAGTAGTGAATAATATTCACATACCATGAATGAAGTCTAGAAACTCATTGAGGCCCCTAAATATATAAGTAATAGTCATAGAAACGAAAATCATTCCTATAAACATGCGTTGTGTAATATAATTTCTTTATATTGAAATATATCATAAAGAAAAATGCCTAACTTATTTCATTATCCATTATTACTTTATTATTTTTTGATCAAATTGGATATAATTACCTTCAATTACCTTATCTAAGGATTTATGAAGTTACTAACATTCTGGTCAACTAGGTCTAAGATATCACTTCCTTAACTCAGAAGTGAAAAATTATATCTTGACCATTCAACCAATGTCATACCACCAAAGACGCACTCAACATAAGCTACCTTTACACGACTTTAATTCTAGGGGTTTTTTCTTACATCAATGTGTGTTATTAAATGGTATAAATTGATTATGATCTCATGTTAGGAGAACAAAACACATGTTCATAAATAGGAACAACCAATGACAACTGAAACATGTGGTGTTCTTACTGGAGGGTTTTCCTCATAATCTCATCTACTAGAGATCACTAAGTGAAAAATTTATGAGAAGAAGTCTCAATGCTTTTGAGACCCCAACACTGGATAGTCATACATCAACTTTTTCTAGTTAGTATAATGTATCTAGACTATAGGATATATGTTCTAAGATTAATTTCACAGTATTTCAAGGTTCTCATTATATTCAAGGAAATCCTATAATCTTTTGATATCACAAATAATATATATAAATTATTATTTAAATAGTGGATGAAGAAATATAAAAAATATAATGGTAAGTGTAGATCATTCAAAACTTATTGTATTCATGGTATGGTAATCAAAAAAGTAATGTTCATGTTGGGTCTAGGAAACCCACTATTTCAACAATATCATAGCTTCATGTTATAGTACATAATATTTTTATGAAAATGATAAATATCACCAGAAAAAACAGGTTGATTCAGAAATAAAGAATATAGAGCTACTTGTATAATCCTAAAGGATATACAATAAAGTATTTCACATAGTGAAATCTTGAAGGCACTCCACAAAATATTCTCAAAGACAAATTCAATCTTCTAAATATGTGAGTTTCATTAGTTGATGATTGTTGAAGAACAAAACTTTAGTCTCAAACTCTTCTCATAACACACTGATTTTTATGTATCTCGCTATCAACTCTACATTGTGTACTTATATTTTTCTCACTATCATCTCTCCACTGTGTGTCAACAGTTTTCTCACTATTATATATATTCTCTGCATCAAAAAGATTTTTTTTAGTTACCATGCCAGGAACACCCCCCCCCCATGATCCACATTCTCTATCTTTTCTTTATCCATAGATGTCATTCTCCATGATCACCATATATTTTATTATTTCCCCTCAATCTCTATGATATATAGAAAATACTATATCTCCATTATGTCATAAAAAGGATTTTACAGCAAATAAAAATTACCATTTAAAACTCATTAAGAACTGTTTCAATTTCCTTCAAAGAAAGTTGAATCATATCTTGAAAAATAAATCCTATGATTAAAAAATAATTCTATACCATTGAAGAAAAATCATAATTAATTCTAATCTGTATATTTTAATTTAGAAAAATTATAGAGAATCATTCCATACACGAAAAGAAATTCTTATTTGATACATGAAGAATAATCAGCTACATAGCTATCAGCTAAGTGGTTCTAAAGAGAAATTTTCTACATGGTATTTTCACCTATGGGAATCAGATATATGAATATTTATTTGGTTACATCACTAATTGGTTATTTAATTATTTGGAAATTAGCTACATGAATTAAAATGGCTATGTGGTTTTAAAATTTATCTACTTTGATCATTTGGCTATGTGGATTATTCATCCACATGGATGAATCAGCTACATGATCCTCCAATGTAGTGGAAATCACTACATGTATTCCACTGCACCAAATCGGTTCTGTATCATAAATGGCTATATAATTTTTTCCATTAAAAAATAGTCTATGTTGAACCAGAAACCAATCATACTTAAATACAACAACTTCATCCAACCTTCAACCCTTCTCAAAAACACTTTTTCATTATAAAACATCCTTCCATGAAATTTCCTTCCATGATATATATCTTCATAAAAATGAGATCAAGCACCTTCAGGTTTATGAGATTTTAATATAAGTTTTTTAATAAATATAATAGCCCATACTCATTAATAACCATGGGATCTTCAACATTTCTTAAAAAATACACAAATCCAGGGGGTTCTTCACTTAGGAAGTGAAATACTAGTTAAAAAATATAGGATGTATCTTTGAATTTTGAGACTCCTAAATTTTTTAAAGAAAAATAAACCTCCTTTATACTTGATGGGTCCAACTAAAAGTGTTTAGAAATAGTTTTTTGTGATAAGATATATGGGAATATTGAATGGAATGATTTTAATGTGATGGTTACTCACCAGTGAAATGTAAACACAATATAAAGTCATTCCTGTAAAGCATAAAAATTATACATAGGTGGATGATCAAGCTTCAATGGTGGGATATCTAGAATTTTTTATTTTTCTATAGTGCATGCAGGTAGTGGGGGTTATTTTACTAAAATAAATAGTAAGTGGTATGAATAAGGAAGAGGCGATAGTGGTGGCTCATTACCACATTCTCAGTCAATTACCAACGCACTTATAAGGAGAAGGACTCCAATTTTCCACAAATGTGGAAATGTTGGCCATATAAAGCCTTCATTACTAGAGAATCCTAATATTTTAAATTTTTTTGGGTTTGTTTCACACCTTGAGATGTTTTGAAAAAATAAATCTTCTACTAGGTACTAGAACTAGTTATTAAACACCTAATAAATCTGTAACATAGTCTGATGCATTAAAAGTGGAAAGGACTTATCCTCATGGGTTTAGAGTTATGGGTAATTCATAATATGTGATGATTTAGATGAATATAGGTACCTAGGAAAGTCTCAGGCCCCATACTAATACTAGAAGTAGGTAATTACATTATATCGATCCACCACCCATGGAATCTGAGGTGGGGCTAACAATTATGAGAGGTACTCTTCTTATTGCATCATTTATGGTTATTGATTTATTTGATATCGGTGTTTCCAACTCATTTATATCTTTCAATGTTTTTTATTTATTAAATATACCCTATGATTTTATTCCCTATACTATGGAGATATCTACTCCTCTTGAAAAAATAAGGATGGTATTTGGTGTCCCTCTTGTATTATCTTTGTATCTGAGGTGGAGATATCATGGTATTTTATTATCCTTGAAATGAAATTTTTTGATATAATCTTTGGGATGGACTTGATGATTAATTTAAAATCTCATATCGATTGTTATCATTAAATAATTACTTTCACCACTCTCAATGGTAGTGTTCATCTATTCTATGGAGAATTGGACCCATGATCCAGATGAATGGGACCTAATTTTTTAAAAGTTTAATTATTATATATCAGGTACCATATCTTCTCCTAGAGGCCAATGAAGGGGTTTTTGGAAGCGAGATACCTCAAATAGTCAGGTAATTTACAAAGGTAATCCCATATGAATTCTCAGGGATACCTCCTAAGTGAGAATTTGAGTTCTTCGTCAATTTTATTCTAGGGATGTAGCCGATTTCATTTTCATCATATCATAAAACACTAAAAAAATTTAAAGAGTTGAAAATCCATCTAGATGACTTGGAGGATAAGGGGTTCATATTCTCTGGTGTATCTCTATGGTCCACCCTAATACTTTTTTCTGAGAAGGTATATGGTACTCTCTAGTTTTGTATTAATTATGGGAAATTGAACTAGTAAATATCAAGAATAGATATCACTCACACCATATAGATAGTTGATTTAATTAGATGAAAGGTCCATGGTGGTAATCTAAGATTAAACTTTATTCGAGTTATTACCACCTTATGGTGAGAGAATTGGATATTCCTAAGACATCTTTCCAATGTAGATATGGTCATTATGAATATCTTGTGATAAATTTTGGCTTGAATTATTCCTACAGTGTTTATATATTTGATGAACTAAATATTTCATTAGAACTTATATTCCTTTGTTATGGAATTTTTGGATGATATTTTTGTCTATTCTAGTACTAAATAGAAGCATGAAAGTAATTTGATGATTTTTATTGGGAACTCTTCATGAGAATCTTCTCTATGAAAAGATTTGGGTATATATTGATCGAAAAGGGTATTTTGGTTAATCCTTGGATGGTGAATGCTATTGTTTGTTGATAAGAGCCAAAGAATATATTTGAGATACAAATATTATTGGGATTATCATGATAATATTAGTTATTTATAAATTATTTCTCTAAGATTTCATCTCTAATGACTAAACTCATATATAAAGAATAGAAGTGTTTATGGAGCTCAAAATACCAAGTCTCATTTAAAGAAATGATGTGCTAGCTGACATCCATAACTATCATGATCTTACCAATAGTCATCCAGGACCACATGGTCTTTTTTAATGCATCATGTATGGTTTTGGTTTGTGTACTCATTCCAGGTGATCGTGTGGTATCTTATGGCTCACAAAAACTCCAACTTCATGTGAGAAATTACGCCCATCGGTGAACTTGCACTAGAATTTATTATGCATGCACACAAGTGTTGGAAACATTTCCTATTTGGAAATAATTTCACATTATAAACCGACTAAAAAATCATAATATACATGTTATCTTAAAATGATTTAAACCTCGAGTAGAGGTGATGGTTGAAGTTCCTTCAAAAATTTTATTTGGACCACACTTGTATATTAAGGTAAATGTTATCACCGACGTTATCACCAAAAAAATATCCTCCCAATATTTGAAGGAATATAGTGAGGAATATAATCTCATAATCCTTTTAATTGAGTTTCATCTATAAGTAATAGATAACAAGGAGATTTTATTCCTTGCTAATTTGAAACTGAAACCTTCTCTCATTGAACTTATATCTCAGGAGAAACTAAAAGATGAAGAATTACACTATATCAAAAGAACTATATATAGTGGGGAGACCACTAATGAGTGGTCTATATCCATAAAGGGAATCCTTTGCTTTAGGAACTGGTATGTGGTTCCCTCAACTACGAGGAAGGTTGTGATGGAGATTTACCAATGATTTTAATGGATCATTCACCCTTGTGCCAACAAAATATATTATCATATAAGATTTTGGTATTGGTTGTTGTATATGAGATGAGATATAGATAAATTTGTATCCTAGTATTACACTTTTCAGTAGGTCAGAGATGAACATCAAAGGACATATAGTTTTCTCTAAAAACGTATTATCCCTATATAGAAATAGGATGATATATATATGGATTTTAGTATTGAACTAACTTTTACCTCAAGATAAAATAATTCTATCTAGATTATTATTGATCAGATGATAAAATAAATCCATTTTATTATGATTAAAGATTGTATAAAGGTGTATAATAATGAGAAGTTATACATGTAGGAGATTATAAGGTTTCATGGAATTCCATCAGCCATTATTTCTGATAGAGATCATTATTTCACTTCTCAATTTTGGAGAGGACTCTACGAGGTGATGGGACCCGAGTAAAATTGAGCACATGAAACCACCCACAAATGGATTTTTATATTGATTTTTCTATTAGGGTCCTATAAGATATAATCCATGCTAATATATTAAATTTTTTGGTATATGGGAGACCCATATTACACAAGTCAAACATTTATATAATAACAATTAGAAAATTTTGATTTAGATGTGTTTTTTTAAGCTTTATAGGGTTAACCATTCCACTCCCCTTTGTATTGGATTGAGGTGGGGGGAACCTCCCTTATCGGACCTAGCCTTGGCTTGGATACAACAAAAAAGATCCAGATTATCCAAAAACATATGGAAATGGATCAAAATCATTATTATGAAAATTTTAATTTACTATTGGAATTATTGGTGGGTGACCAAGTGTTTTTGCAAATATCACCATAATTAGGTCACCAGCGGTTGGGGAAGTAGTGAAAGATTTCCTCTATATTTGTGTAACCTTTCAAGATCTTTGAGATAATTGGTAAATTTTCTTATAAATTTTATTTTTCACCTTAATTGATGATTCATGATGTTTTCAATGTTTCTAAATTGAATAAGTACCACATGGATCCCTCCCATGTGTTGAATTGGGAATATATAGAGATGGAGTTTGATGTATCTTTAACTGAACAATTGATTCAGATTATAGATTCCCAAGAAAAGGTGTTCAGTGAGAAATAAACTCCTTTATTTTTTGTTTCGTAGAAACATGGTAGGGATTCTCATGATATATTGTGGTAATAATCCTTTAAAAGGTATAAGTGGCCTCGCCTCTTTCATGATCACCCATCTTTGAGATGACTTTCTTGATGCAAAAAGTGATATGGTGGGAAAAATAATCACATACATATCATCATTTTCAATTATGGAAGTTTTAAATTAATTTAATTTCATAAAATTTCCTTGGTTTCTTTATTTTTCAAGATTTTTTGGAATTTTTTAGGTGAGGTGTAGTTCTTGACTACAGCTAGGTCACTTTACAACTAGGGGAGGTCACGCCACTTCTCATCTGAAGTAGTGTGCATGTCTTTCTTGAAGTTGGGTCACACTATGACCAAGGGAGGTCACACTATAACTTAACCTAATAATAGGACCCAATGTTCTTGGGGGAACGCCATACCGTGTCCAAGGTAGATCACTCTACAACTCATCCTTGGTAGTGCATGTGTGTTTTCTTATAAAGTTATTCACACAATAACGGGGATGCCACATCATTACACGCCCTACACAGATTCATTAAAAATATAAACTGATCATTTTTTCCTTATGTATTTTAACCTCTTTTTCCTCATTTCCCCAATATTTTGGAACACACTAGGCCCCTTTACATGTCAAACATTCTCCTCCTCCATCTTCACTCAATTTTTTTGGGTTTTTACACTTGTAATTTTTGAGAGATTATCAAGAAAGTGGTTCCTAGATTCGTCCATACCTCTATTCTCTATTCATTTTTGGTTTTCTCTCTTCCCCTATGGCAATTATAGACTAGGTTTATTTATAAATTATTCTTATGGATGGGATATTTATGTTTAGGGACCGTTCTTTCCATTACTGGGTTTTCATTCCTTAATTATTGGATTCTCACCATTAAAAATAATTTTCACCAAATTAAGGTATGTTTTTTTCTTATATTCCTCAGTTGATTTCACCTTTTATGCTCTATTTATAAAAATATTATTTTTAAATGTTTTAGAAGAATAAAATGCATACCTTGTGAACTGTTTTTCATTATAAGGGATGTTTTGTTTTCTTTGTTTTTTATGGATATCTAAATTGTTTTCTAAAACATTTTTATATAAAACTAATGATTTTTTATAAAGTATTTGATAAAATTCCCTTGAATAATGGTTTTTTTAATTATGTAAACTTCATTGGGGAACTCAGGTTCTTATGTAGTGTAAATCCCATATTAGTGGGAGATCAATGATAGGGGAGTGGTGAATCATTAATCCATTATTATTTTTACAAATTGTTTCTTTTAAATTCAAACTCTATTGCCAGTTAAAGCCTTGATACACTCTTTTGGTGTCTCTCAGCCTCTCCTTAAAAAATGTTGTAAATTAAAGGAATAGAATACAAGGATTTAAAAGGTTTGGTACAAATACCTACAACATTTTTTTTCTCCCCCCAACATAGATTCTCCGCTTCATCAGAATGTTATTATAAAAAGTAATTGGTTATACCCCAAATAACAAACTGTTTATACCCCCAACATCAATCCACCTTTAGTATTTCGTTATACCCCCTAATTTCACCTTATTCCCCAGTGATTGGTTATACCCCTCATTCATAATCTTCCAACAACTGGTTATACCCCCTAGTTGAAACTTTTTTTAGATGGATTTATCCACTATAGAAATATCTTTTGTACCTCCTATTAGATTCTGTTCTAATTAATGATAATCTTCCTCTATGAGCTTTCTGGATAGGACTTGATCATGTACACCTATTCAAGTACCTTTATAGTGAATTGGTATTTCTCAAAATTCTATATCACAATGAATGTAAAATATCTAACAATTTAATCTACCACATCTTTAGCAATTTAATATACCGTTTATATTTAAAAAATATCAAGAATATGATACCAATTATTATCATAGTAATTATACATGAATATAGAAATACTATGATCATTGATAGTAGGTTCTTTCCTCATTTTAATTTGGTAATTTACTCCCAAATTTTCTCCTTGGGTATTCTATACATTATTTGATGTTGAGTATCCCATAAAAATTCCTCAAATATATTCAAACATAAATACTAGATAGGCTCGGGTCTTCTTATACTTCATCACATGACTTACATTCTTCAAATACAATGGCTCATTATTTTCTACATATATCACAATCTTGAATCATGACATTCATTAGTGAAAGAATTGAATAAAATTATTGTCACAAATATCCAGAATTCCCCATTATCATGGTCATTATTTCATGATTGAAAACCCATAATAATTACTCATGAAAAATCCAATGTATTTGGGTATTTTTCTTTCTTTATTCACATGGTTAATAAATAATAATGTTCTCCTTATTTCATCATGCACTCAATCATGAATCTATTTCATTCATCAAACCTATATATTTGAATTCCATTATAATTCCATAAATATTTGATCCAACCTATTTCTTTATGCATCATATTCATTCTTGAAAACCAGTCACTTTGAATTTCATCACACAACCTCATTATTTTCATACACCATTAAATAGTATGTGGCATGTCTCCACAACTGCTCATGCATGATACACATGAAATATAACAGTTGGGTGTAATCTATATGTCACTTCCGAGGTATATGAAATTCTTAGGATAAACCTAGATATCACTACCAATCATTTTTCATTTTATCATCATAAATGAATGTATGACTACATACATGTAAAATTATATCAAATGTACCTAAGTTATTTCTTGATACTCAAAACTTACTCATAATTTCTCTCAATCAAGAACAGATACTCTATTTTCCACCACACTAAAGATTCATATCTTGGGATTATTATTTGAAATGGCATCTCAAGATGAACTCATGATAGAAACTGATAGTAGCATATAATACCTAGAAGTAGTGATCGATGAATCATGTTAGTGCATGATACCTAGAAGTAGACCTAAATGTATGGCGGTACCACCTAATTCCTGGAGGTATCACCTAATGTCGGGCGGTAGTACTCAATGTTTGGCGATAGAACCTGATTCCTAGTCATATCTCATTACCCTTATATAACTTCCACTTACTAAATTTATATACCCATACTTCCTTACCCTTAAGTGAGATATGGAAGCTTTTATTTCCTTTACATAGGTAAAGTTACCCTTATACAAGTTGCTCGGATACCCTAACATAGGTTTCTTCACACTGCGATTACCTTCACATAGGTTTCCAAATACCCTTATACAATCATTTTTACCTTTATGCAAGGTCCTTTACATCACACTTACCATTACATAGGTCACAAAATACCCTAACACAACCTTTTATATTCTTATACAATGCATGTATTACCATTACATGGCATGTGTTACCCTTATATAGTTCCATATATACCTTTACGTAGTAACTTGAGTACCTTTAGGTAGTGCTTTAGTGAATTTACATAGTTCAGTATAAAGTCATTTTACCATTACATAGGTAGGAGTTTTCATTATGTCTGTAATGGTTTTCTCAATTTACCTTTACATATAATTAATAATTCTCTCCTTAGATTCATGTATGTAATATGATTATCAATTTAACTTTAAATAGGTTACATACCTTTACATGGATAATGTAATCTACAATTTACCCTTGTGTAGGTAGAAAATTTAGATCAAAAATTATCTAGGACCTTCTCAGAAAACATTCAGCATAATTCCCAAAGCCTTCCAACTTCAATCACATGAAGAAGATAAGGTTCCTTCATCCACTAACAATTTTCATGTATTACTTTGAATATCATCACAATAATAATCATATATATAAGGATAATTTCTCAAGCATGAAATTCAATTCCATTAAATGATCCATAATAATTCTCCAAACATCACCACATCATCTCAAATCACCAAACACATATTGACACATGATTGACAAAAAATAAAACACTTGGGCTCAACAATATCTTCTATTGTATTTTTATGTCAATATTTCTTCACATTATATAATTTAATATGCTCTCTCAAATATCTTATTCACTTTATTAACAATAAAATATAAAGGATAAGTGGGGTAAATTACATCTCTTCTTCATCATTTCAATGAATTTCAGGATTTTCTTCCCCTTTTTTAGATACAGGGATGATACCATATAGTTCTATTAGTAAAGAGCCTTTAGTTAGTCTACTCTAATTCTACATGGTTTATACTGGTATAGAAAACAAGAGAGATAATGCCAAGGTTTTCTATGTTTCCCATCAATTACAACGAATTTGATATCATGCTCAAATTTTCTTATTTCTCAAAGATGAGTTATTTAAAAAATAGAATCTTTCCAAAGAAACATGAAATGCTTACACATCTCAACAAGATATCAAAATAGTTCATGTACAGGTCATGAAAATCCCTTTTTTTCTCATCTTTTGATAATTAACACCCCCCTTAATAAGTAAATTTAATACAATCATAACAAATGGTTTTAATTTTGATTCACATACCACAACCTTTAGGTTTGAAATATTTCCATAATTTCTAGATTCACATGAATTTAGTGAAATGAAATGTTTTTTCAAGTGACTCCCCCTTATGGGATACACTTTTATTCATTCATTTCATGGTAGTTAGTAGACACTATAAAAGAAAATCCCTTCATATTGTCAATTGTGGAAGCCTCAAACTTCTCCTTTAATTCCACGCATATTATCTTAAAATATATAAAATAATATGGAATAAAGAGGGACCTTTGTATTTCTCCAAAATAAAATTCGAACAAAGAGATTCCTCCTAATCTATTCACATTCTTCTACTTAGAATCATCATGATATATGTATATTTTTTTAGTTTCTTTAGAATGTGTGATTTATTATTCCTTATCATTTGACACTTATAATGTGTTTGTTTTTTCCTCTTTTATACCCAAAGCATTTATGTATGCTTTCTGCATCTTATTTATTCTTTCTTTTTGGGCTGGTATAATATTCATGTAATTTTTTGTGTTATGCCTAGTTTGTTCACACCATTCACATTTCATAATTTTAAAATGATAATTTGTAGATTTCTTTTCATCAAAACTATCTTCTTATACTATCACCCCTCTGTTTCCTTTTTTCCTTTACAAGATTCAGATATTTCACTATTTTCTAGCCTTGGAAAGTTGATTAGTCTAGATGAATAAACATTTTCTCTAGATTTTCTCAGTTTTCTTAAGCCTCTTATATAATTTATTTATGATTTTTTACATTCTTCACTTTCTGAATTCTCTTCTTATTTACATCTTGATAAATCTCACTTGGTAATATAACATTTCATTCCTCATATTTGCGACCTTTTTGACCACATATTAGACAAACTTTATTCAAACGTTCATATTTGTTCTATTTTGAAATTTTAGATGATGTGTTGGTCACTAAATTCTCTATATGATAATATGATCTCATCTATAAAGAATTTCCCCCTCGGTTAATTCATCTTTCCTAGTAGTGACATGTTATACCAGTATGAATAAGCTTTATAAGAAAACACTCCACAAAACCAAAAATATCCTCTGAACCTTGATCTTCTAGAACACAAGTATTTCCTCTCTGAAAATTTTTATTATTGTATTTTCATAGATTTTGAGGGTTTTTCATTGGGAGGAAACATTCTAGATAAATTATTCCATTATTCATTTGTGAAATATGTTTTCTCATTAATTTTATTGATCCTGATTTTTTATTTTTTTTATTTTGGAAACACGCTATTTGAGATAAAAAATGTTCATTAAGAATAATTAGGAGTAGAAAAAAAACTATATCTATAAACCCTTCTTCTCAGCAGCTTGTGATGATTCACCTTTAAGTTCAACTACCTTAGTGAAGTCTTCTATTAACTTATTTAACTCATTTTTAGTAGAAAGACACACTGATTGCATATTAGATCATTCTTATCCTTTATTAGAAATATTTTCACTTAGATCATTAAAAATATTATTAAAATAGTCTATATTCAATATAATTGGTTTATTCTCATCAAAAAATGATGATTCATTCTTATTAAGGACTTCCTTTTCAGCTGGTTTTTCTTCAACAGGTTTCATATTTCCTTTTAACTAAATCATATTTATCTTATATTCTGTTATTTATTTAATATTATCCAACTTATTCTTTATATGTTCAATATTCTCAAAGGTTATCTTATAAATTTATTTCTTTAGCCTTTTATTTTCCTTATTAAGTTCCATATTTTTCACAATAGTATATTCTATATTTTATTTTAACTTCAATTCTTGTTTAGTTATCTCATCACTTTTATCACCTTTAAAGAAGTATTTAGATTTCTTGATTTCTCCAATAAAATACATATGATTCTTAGAATATCCTACACATTTTGACTCATTACATTTTGATGGAAATTGATCCATTACTCTTCTCATCATATTTAGATTCATTGATGTAAACCTATTCTTATTCTTATTCCACTTCCTTTTTTAGGACATCTTATCTTCTTTATTTGAGTTTGTGTCAATAGCCTTATTCTTTGTACAATTATTGGAAAAATGACAACTTCTGTGTAAATTCTAGAATTAGAGTGATTTTTTTTCTTTTCCATTCCACTTTCCCCTTTTAAATATTATTCTAATTTGGATCATCATTGGATTTATGTCCTCTTCAACTTCCTCATCCTTAGAGTCACTTAATTATTGTTCATCTTTATCTTTATCTTGACCTTTTATCAATGCCCCAAAGGCCATCAATCCTTTTCCTTCTTCATAAATGTTGGTTATTTTCTCACTTCATTACTATGATAATTTTATTAAGTTCATATAATGAAATATCTTCTCAATATTCCCATGAAAAACCCTTTCAATTGAATCTATTAGGGAATCTTCTCATTAGATTCTGAACAATCATTGATTTATCGGCCTTTTTTCCAAACATATGATACTACTAACTATACAATTTACTAATATAAATTAGTCATCAATAATTAAATCATCACCCATTTTTATATCTATAAATCCTCTTCCCCAGAATTATAGTTTGGATTCCTTAACTTTTATATTTTGAAAATTAATACTCATGAGTTTTTTCCAAAGATCCTTAGTAATTGGGAGTCCCATGAATTTATTGTATACCTTCTCAGAAAGTGACATAAAGAGATAATTATAATCTTTTCCATCCATTTAAATATTTCTCTTATTTTAAAAGCTTATATGAGAATTTTCATAATAGGGTTTAAATCTCACACTTGTTACTTCTCTCAATTCTACCCCAAGTTATAGGAGATAGGGTATAATAATATTTATCCAATCACGACAATTCTCACCATTTAAAGTGGAAACACCCCTTTTGTTTTCTGAATTTATATTCACCATCCTTAGTAGTCTGTTGGATATTTTAGATGAGACCTTAACTCTAGTACCACTTGTAGAGCCTGGATCAATGGGAGATCACTGAGAGGGCGTGGGTGAATTAGTGATCCATTATTATTTTTACAAATTGTTCCTTTTCAATTCAACCTCTATAGTTATTTAATGACTCAATCCACTTTTCTTGTATATTTCATCCTCTCCTTGAATAATACTATATATTAAAGGCACAAAACACATATATTTAAAAGTTTTAGTATAATGACCTTATCCTTTCCTTATCGGTTAGTACCCCTAACATAGATTCTTCACTATATCAAAAGGTGATTACAAATAATTATTAGTTATGACCCTAATTAAAAACTATTTATACCCCCTACTCCAATCCATATATAGTGGTTGGTTATATACCCTTAACTACACCTTCTTATCTAGTGATAGGTTATACCTCTCCAATCAATATCCTCCAAAAAACTAGTTAACCCCCCACCCCCAAATTGAAATATTCTTTTTAAGATAAAACGATCTATAGTATAAAGATATTTTGTGCCTCTAGGTATCTTATGCACCTATTGATGATAATATTACTCCTTAAGTTTAATAGATTTGAATTTATCATGTATGCTTACTCAAGTACCTTTATATATATTTGGTCTTGCTCAAAAATTCTCTTACACAGTGGTTGAAAGATCCCTCATAATTTTATCTACCACATCTTCATCTAAATATATTATTTTTATTCATAAAAATATCATCAATATGATCATAATTATTATCATAGTAATTATCCATGATTATGGAAGTACTACGATCATTGATATCAGTTTCTTCCCTCATTTTAATTTTTTATTTAACTCCCAAATTATATCTTTGATTACTGTAGACATTATTTCATGTTGAATATTCCAGAATAATTATTAAAATAAAATATCACTCCAATAACTGATAGGATCAGGCATTCTTATCCTTCCTCACTAGGCATACATTCATCAAAAACCATGTCTCATTATTTTCTATATATATCATGATCTTTTATCATGACATTATTCAATGAAATCATGGCATAAAATGAACATAAAAATATATATCATTCTTAATGATTGAGGGAATTATTTCATGAATGAAAATACATAATAATTACTCATGAAATATTGAAGGAATTATTGTATTATTATTTCTTATTTACTTGGTTAATAAAAAAACCATGTTTCCTTTACTTCTTCATTCGCTCAATCATGCATCACATGTAAGCATTGATCCTATAAATGTATATTAATTTATAATTCTTGAGATATTTGGTCCAAACTATTTCTTCATGTAGCATCATCATTCTTGAATACCCATAGATTTTCACTTCATCATGTGGGATAATTGTTATCATACACCATTAAACTATTCATGGAATTTATCCAAAATTTCTCATACATGACACACAAACAACATAATAGTTGGGTGTAACATGTTCCTGGATTCCATGTCATAAGAAATTATCAAGATGAATATTGACATCAATACCATTAATTTTTCATTAATTCTACATGCATGAATTTGTAAATTCATGCATGTACATTTATATAAAACATGCATAAAAAATTTCTCAATAATTACATCAAACTCATCCCATCTCTCATGTAATAATAGATAGTCTGTTTTACACCACACATAATCTTCATGTCCTCAGTTCATCATTTGACAAGGTAGATCATGATGAAATCATGATCAAAACTAGTGGTAGCATTTGATTCCAGAATATAGAACCTGATTCTTAGATGTAGCATATGATGTGTGTTGGTTGCACCTGATTCCTTATGGTAACACCTGATTCCTGGAGGTAACATTAGATTCCTAGAAGTAGTACTCGATGCCTGGTGGTACCACCTGATGTATAATGGTATCTCATCACCCTTTTTTAACTAACACTTACTACCGTTATGTATCCTCAGTTTCTTACCCTTATGTGAGATATGGAATCTTGGATTTACCTTTACACAAGCTGAGTTACCCTTACATAGTTTTCCCTAGTACTCTTACCTAAGTTCCTTTACAACAAACTTACATTTACATAGGTTTCCAAATAACATTACATATCCATTTATACCCTTACACAAGTTCATTTATTCTTCAAACACACTTAAACAAGTTTCTAAATACCCTTACCCAACCTCTTTTACCCTTAACCAATCTATGACTTACCTTTACGCAGCATAGGTTACCCTTATGTAGTAGTTTGGGTACCTTTACTTAGTAACATGAGTACCTTTATGCAACACATTAGTTCCTCTATACAATGTAGTGTAAACATAGTTTACCTTTATATAGATAAGATTTACCTTTATGTAGTTAATTATTTTCTCAATTTACCTATATGTAGAATTCACAATTCTCTCTTTCCCATTACAAAAGTAAGGTAATTGTCCATTTACCTTAACATAGTTAATGTAGCTTTATATAGATAATTTAATTTACAATTTACCTTTACCTAGGTAGCCACTTTGTATTAGAATTATCTAGGGCCTTCTAAAAACACCTTATGAAAATTTATTAAGGCCTTACAATTTTAATCACATGAAGAAGACAAGGTTACTTTATTGAGAAAAACATGTCTTGTATTCCTTTGAAGATTGGTACAACAATCATCATATATAGAATGAGAATTTCTCAAGAATGACATCCAATCACATTAAATGGATCCCTAATAATTCCCTAATAATAACCATTTCATCTAAACTACCTAAACATATATTTACACATAATTGAAAATAAATTAAACACTTGGGATCAATAGGTAGGAACCCTTGGACGAGCCCTTTTTATTAAGATTTCCTTTCCAATAATTGAGTGTGTCTCCCTAACTAGTGATGTAATATTTCTATGTATTATTAGACTTAGTATAATAGCTGGTATATATTGGTTTTTCAAGGATATGGTGATGATCTTTTAATTCCTTGACTATAATTACCTAAGGGAACACCTCTTGTTACTTCTTTTAGAAATTTTTAGTTTAATGAAATCATTTATCTATTTAATAATAAAATGATTATATAGTGTTACTTAAATTTTCATAAAATATTTAAAATCTACTTTATCACATTTACTTTAAAACTATAATTATTTTGTTTTCTAACAAATTTTTTCCATATAATACATGGTGGGATCCAATTGCAATAGCAATTCTCATACCCTAAATACACCAAATGGGTGTGTGTAGACCTTTTTTGACTGATGTACATAAAGACAAGGCACTAATCATAGGTGGTTGGTACTCGAGATAGCTTGATCAGGTTTTTTGAAGGTGAAATTTTGGTATGATCCCTATGTCACATGGTGTTGGGTAATAATAGTCCTATTTTAATTTGTTTTAATTTATTTTGGTTAATATGATGATTATATTCTTTATTTATCGCCTTATTGGCTCCCTATTCTATACCATTTTATTTTTGGATCATTAATTGTATTTTAATATTTCAATTCTATATCATCATGTTGTGGTTATGTTTCTCAATTATTTTATTTTATATTTTTTCATGTGATTTGTAAGTTTATTATTATTCATATATTTAGGTTCATGACTCGCTAATGTGTGGAGAGGTCATGTTAGGTTCTTTGTTAGGACATATCGGTTGGATTATTGGAAAAACCCATTCATAAAAAGTGTACCTGATTCCTATATATTATTTTCTAGCCCATGGTGATCGGAGATTCCCCTAAAGCCTTGTTGTGGACCAACTCAAGTTTCCTGGTTGAGGGTATCCTAGGTTGGTTCATGACACAACTTGAGTGTTAATGATTATTTTCTAGAGGAATCTATTTGTTTACACTTATGGATCTATGGATTTATATTATTATCAATTCTATAAAGGTTCATGGTGTCGCACCTTGTGGTTGAATGAATGGGGATTGTGTATGAATTAAAAAGTTATTTTATAAGTGTTTTAGAGGCAATCCAAAAGATATTTTGATGTATATTAATAATGTATTACATATGATGTGATACACAGCAAAGTTGATAATATCTTTACAAAAGTGTTTTAGAAATATCTAAAAGAGTTTTGGATATTATTTCATATATTATTGAATATGATATAATATAAGGGGAAATATCACAATGTCTTTTAGGATTTAGTATAATTAGGATATTGAAGGTCATATTCCCTAAATGACTTGTGTATGTTATGCTAATACCTATTTCATATTACATGATTGATATATCATAATTCATGTAAACATGATACTTCCTGACCAATCATAGGGTATGATTACATGTATTGTAGTGCATGGTTCTATTCCACTGCCCAAGATAGTGGTATCTGATAACTTACTATATTATAAATATTGTCAGGTGATTCTACTTCCTATAATTTTAGTGATGATAAAACATTAAAAGTTATCATTCATGTTAGATATTCCACTTAATCTATCATTAAAATTTGTTACATAAGATGTATTTCACTATAGTATATGCATTTATGAAAGGGATTTCTTGAATTATCTAAGGAATTTAATCATGCATTGTGATTCATAAGTAAATTAAAGCTCACATGAGGATAATCCTCAATGGATTTATAAATATCATTGTCATGTGATTTTGTAATGAAGCTTTATTACTAATTTTCAACCACAACTCTCCAAAATATGACACTCTCACTCCTCTTCCATCTTTTCACTATGAGGTTCTAGCACACTATGATGAGTATAAGAGTTTCATTTGAATGTTGTCTGATTTAGTAGATCCTGGATACCTCCTTAGGTGAGATTTTTTTTGATTCCACATATTTTTCCTTCATTAAACACAATTGGTAAATGCGGATTCTCTTGTGTCTCATTATTGTAATGTATACACACAAGTTTTGTTATTTTTTTTATATCCATTATGCATGTTTTTAATTTGTTCTAGAATAATGATCTTTGTTTTGGATTTATAATATCTTAAATTTCCTATAATAAGTGTTATTATAACCCTATTAAACCTAGCATGTCCCACCATGAATTTGACCCCAATGGTGTACCCATTACTAACCTCAGTTGTCATAAAATAGCCCCAATAGACACCACACTAGACACGGTGGTATCACACCAACCCCAATGGTTACATACCAACCTCAATAGTCTCACGTCGACCTTGATAGCCTCATACTAGCCCCAAATGTCTCATAATAAAC
This sequence comes from Viscum album, assembly GCA_963277665.1. NCBI lineage: Eukaryota > Viridiplantae > Streptophyta > Magnoliopsida > Santalales > Viscaceae > Viscum > Viscum album. Next base: position 1,829,997,039 of record OY728136.1, on the reverse strand, counting down.
CCCAATAGTCTCACACAAACCCCAATTGTATCACACCTATCTCAATGGCCTCACACTAACCCTGATATACTCACATTAACTCTATTGTTCTTACACTAAATTTAGTGGTATTACATTAACCTTGATGAAATCACACTAACCCTTGTGGTCTCCTACTATCCCTAAAGTACTAATCTATAATGATTAAAAATTATATATATTATTAACCTAAAAAATACAATTTAATTTGATCCATGAACCTACCCTGGGTGGAATATTTCCCCTCAATAATTTCTATAGACCCATAAACCCATAAGTACAGGAGAGGAAATTCCATAATTATTAATTTTATCCTTTCTATTGGAACATAATAATCAATTTATTAATTATATTTCATTTTTATCTACAAATCTTTCTGTGAGTATGTCATAGAGCCACTTTAATTCCATTATTGCATTGGAAAGATAATAATCTCAACTGTAATAGGATAAACTAATTTATGTACTAATTTCCAACCACTCTTCTTTTTTAGTATTATGAGTTTGGTTCTCTGTCCCTGAACATGGTTTCACATGTGAATCATATAATAAATTATTATATATAGTAGTTAGAGTCTCAAAGGAAGCATATTCCATGAGAAAAAATATTCAAAACCACTATAGTTGGATGAATCAATAGAAACCTAAAAAATTCCATAAAATTACATTTATATGGTTTTATGGGTAAATAAAAAAATAATATAATAAAGTATAAAGTAATGTACCATATTCTTATCACCAAGAACCCACTATCATTAATGAATATGAAATTTTATATTTTATAAGAATTATAGAGCACTCAAATCAAGGATAATAAGGATATAAAACATGAGGGAGACCCATTGGAACATCTAACTAAATTATGGAATAAGAAAAAATTACTGTAAATTTTGAAAAAATATACCACGAGGAAAAATATATTCATACACCCTCATGAAATAATCCAGTGAGATTTTCACATTCTCACAGTTTCAATAAGTTATATAAAATTAAATTTAAAGTCAATAAAATAAATTGACAAAAAACAAAAAGTGTATCGGTGATTCAAGAACCATAAATACAAAAAATAAAGTAGTGAAATGGAACATAAGATATAATGTGGTATGGACCAATTTAGTCTTATTTAAAAGGTAAGGTCACCACCCTATTCTATCTTTATTAATTCTCAAACATAGAATAGGAAAAAATGAGAGT